>OX457031.1:64489869-64627369 GCA_949752745.1 Protula sp. h YS-2021 | reverse complement strand
TACCGGAAAATGGCGAAACGCAAATTGCAACAGCGCCAACAGGCTTCCTTCAATTTGCAAGAGAAAAGGTAAAAAGTAAAGGTATTAAATGTATTTCATGATTGCCAATCCCTCTAAATAGAAAGCACTTGCATTTGCTGCCTTACATATGGCGAAAAAATACACACAGCTGTATTCCCTTTCTTCCAGTATTAAATATTACACTACACACTACAAAAAGTGTGTATTTGATATTGCTTTGACAACGTAACTTAAAAAAAACATCATACAGAATTGCAAAAAGCACTAGAAAAGTCTATGTTTGTAAATTGATAAAGTAAAATCACACTCTCGTTTGCACCAATCTAAAATCCTTCTCTTAGCCTTTGAGGCTCGAGTTGTCAGTAGTGCAGGTTCTGGAAGTGTGGGATCAATCCAATTCCTTACGGTGGAATTTATAGTTTAAGGTTAAATTACTGATATCATCCAATGAATCTAATGTTTGGATATCTTCAAGGGGAAATCAAAAATATAAAATGTTGTCGTAGATCCATGCTCATCCTCTCCATGTATAAACGGGACATGTTTATCTCAATGCGCGAATGGAGAGTACACATGCACTTGTGAAAGCGGGTTCACAGGAAGAAGATGTCAAACAGGTAAACAATTTAAATTGCTTTATCTATACCCAATACCCAAAATATACAAACGTTTAATACTTATTGTTATAATGCATAAGAGGAAAAATAATAGGGTAAATATGCATAATTTCGAACATTATCATTTGAAGTAGAATGTGTTGTATTCAAGCTAAAAATAGTTTGCTAGTTCTCGTGTTTGCTTTGAAACTGTAGACATTGATGATTGCCAACGAGACGCTTGTAATGAGCGAGGAGAGTGCATTGATGGTCATAATTCTTTTACTTGTCAGTGCGAAAGTGGCTACACTGGAGAACACTGCGAAACAGGTCATGACGAAAACATCACTTTGACATTACATGATTCTTCTTTTCAAATACGCAATATGCTATTCAAGCAAAATTACAACTGACAGAAAGAAAATAAATAAGAAAACTAGTAATCATATTTACAATTGATAACCTTGCTTCCTTAAATTTATTATTTTGCACCCAAGCTGCATTATTCAAAGTAATTACAATGTATTTCATGTGTTCTAACACTGTTAATTAAAATATAAACATAACTTTTTAGATATAAATGAGTGCCTGACAAACGCATGCAATGGGCGTGGTGAATGTTCCGATGGAGTAAACTCTTTTACGTGTCAGTGTAATACTGGTTACACCGGTGAACATTGTGAAACTGGTAAGAAGTTTTTGACATTCTTCAAAACACTTTTGGCATGAGTATTAAACAGGAAAATACCTATTAAATATAATGATATCTTTAAAATGATTATTTTTATATCGAGTGATTCATATTTGTCATTGTAATCTTATAAACGAACATGAACGGATGATTCAGGAGAAGATTCAGGTGGAGATGTTTCATCGCTTTGCTTTAATTTGTGTTTACTCTGGAGATTTTCATTTGTTTTACAAAGATATTGACAATTGCTTGGGAGATCCGTGTTTGAATGACGCAAATGTCTTGACGGACTTACTTCATTTATCTGTCAGTGCCGTAGCGGATTTACTGGTACTCTTTGTGAAACAGGTTACTTTCAAATTACAATTATTATAGAAAAAAATTATTTTCATTTTTATTGCTACATCTTACACATAAACAAGGAACGGATGTCTATTTCATCCCAAAGCACAACATCAACAACACATTTGTGCTCTATTCAATTCTCAGGGCCATTTTATCTTTTACTAAACAGATATTGATGAATGCAGCGTGGAGAGCATAAACGATAACTGTCTGCATGGTAACTGCACTAACACAAATGGCAGCTATAACTGCACCTGTTTTGAGGGATATACGGGGAAACGTTGTCATGAAGAGCTATCCACCAAATCAAGTCTGTGCATCTGTATTCATTTAGACTATATAGAGAAAAAGGTGTACTTAAAATAAAAGTGAATAATCTCGATTTATTATCACAAAACTAATAATGAAGCATAGATATAATTTTTCGATTTTATCTTTTGACTTAAAATGTGGACATAATTAGTACTTTTAATCTGAAAGGACTTTATACGTTTCAGATAAAGAACACGAGGATGACCTTTCAGGTACGTAATATTGAAGCTGTCATAATAAATAAATCTAGTGACCTTACTATTAAAAGCTAAGCTAGCTGTACAAATGTCAATATTGCCGATTTGGGGCATAATTTTCTAAGAAAGTAGGAAAAAGTAATAAAAATATAAAATTCAGACGAAAAGGTTCACTGAAGCGCATATACGATGTGCTTTTGGCATGTGTTCAGTATGCTTAAAACTTACCAACACAGTTAATGGAAGATCACTCAATATTTAAACTAATCTAATGTTTCTGATACTAGTCAGTGCTTCTGTCGCCACTCTGTTGTTGATTTTATTTTCATTTAGCGTTATACACCTCTGGGAATGCCCGTCTCCCCTTGTAACTCTGGTGTAATGCTTGCAGCTCTTTAGAGCTACGGGTGTTTCTTTGAGTGCTTTAACTGCTATTTAGACTTATTGGTTTTACTGTATTCCAGTTGTGGGTGCTTCTGTACAAGAGGGCTCCCCTCGCCACTCTACTATGATATTTACAGTAATGTAACTCTTTGAGAGTTTTATTACTATGCCGCACTGCTGAGATTTTTGCTGCTGTTTAGAGTTATGAATGCTACTGTACTGAGTTCTGGACACTCCTTACAGGGCTGTTCCACTCGCCAATTTGCTGTGATTATTTTTACCGTTATATTACTCTGTGTGATTTTTACTGCTATTTAGAGTTGTGGATGCTCCTTTACGCGTCTGCTCCACTAGCTGGTCTGTTGTTAATAGTGACGATCATCATGCTGATCAGTGACCGGCGCGATGCGTGAGTAGCAACCAAATCATACGTCACTGAAATCAATCTATCTATTTTATTTTTAAGGAAAAAACACCATTGTGAATGGTTTACTTAAAAAGATACCACAAAAAACAACGTAAAATGCCTTTGCATATGCATTTCAAATATATTTCAAGAGAAAATCATTAATGGGAAAGATTCTTTTTGTCTCGTATGTAAAAAATCGTACTTTGTGACGCAGCGTAAGCTAAGCATACATTATAGCATTGCAAAGGTGATCAGAAAATTGCGTTATGGTACAGGAAAAAGAGGGAAAAACCAAAAGAAGAAATCCAGAGAGAACTTGAAAGAAGAGGCATGGAATAACGATGCATATAATTTCGACACACCGTCAACCTCAGCTTTACGAGAAGCAGTCATGGCGGCGGCCGATGGGAGTCCTAAGGCAGGGACAGGAAACGATACTTTTCCTGCGCATGATTATGTAGCTGATATCGATGATGCACAAGAAAAGGAGAGGAGCAGAGGTGACGGGAGAGACACTAAAGAAGCAACAGACAACAGACAGCCCACGGATGTTGACCTGGAGAGTATTGACCTGGAGAGTATGTACGCAAAACCATCAAAGCAGAAAGCGAAATAATTCAAGTAACAAGCAACTATTGAAATTGAATCGGAGACAAACACTGTGTCTAACAGTATTTTAGCTACTGTTATTTTACATCACCCGTTGAAAATGAAAGGAGAAGGTTAGTGTTTTAATTTTCAGTAGAATAACCTTTTGAAGCAAACACAACTGAAACACTTTTTAACAGTGAAATGAAAATGTAAATATTTTGATGAATGATGAATGTCTCGTCGCAATCTAAAGGTTTCTTGCAAAGTGACTGTTACGTCAAAATATCAGTCCTGTCCAAATAACATGCAAGTATTTATTAGGTACAGATTTATTTTGGTGTAAGACGTTTCTGATCGTTGGTTGTAGACAAAAGCTGTTATTGTGTTTCACTTAACATTCGCAAAACAAGGATAATAATATTATCAACGTTAAGGCAACGCTATGCATTTTACGATGTGGTTAGTGTCATTAGTTCTACATATTCTCATGTGTACAAAAAGCAGTCTTAAAAAGTGATTTATGTTCTTAAAACGTGACAATTTTAGCATCGATAAACCCACTCCTGGCTCTATTGGAGTCCAATGCACCACATATTTCTTACAATTCACCTGTGAGAGAAATATCAAGTATCACAACAATTGTCAGCTATTCTAATAAACGATATCTTGCTGGTTATTTAAACGCCTTGTTTGTAACTAGATGTAACTATGCAAAGCTACATAAAATTTGTAACGGTTAGAAAAGTTCGTTGCCTTTTCAGATAGTCGGTGGATTTTGCATGGAAATTTTCACTAATATTTTCCTCTGTCAAAAGTTTTTAGATATCTGCAAAGTCATAAAAAATTAATCATGCACAAAACTTAGTCATACAACTTGAATTGGTGCAAAATTGTAAAAGCAAATGAGAATACAGACACAAACATGAAAAAAACAGCAAAATAATGTAAAAGATAAATATTAAAATAAAAAGGACAAATTGCAAAATGAAATAAAGGCAATATGTTAATAGTAATGAACATTTTGCACCTTCCAACAAAGGAAAAGTGTCATCCATTTGCCATGGTTTTCTTATATTGCTGATCGTACTATTGTCCGCAATTGAGAATATTTAGTTAAAGCCGTGTACTTGCACATGATCATCATATAATTTCAACAAGGTGAAACAAGTTTTGAAAATGATAGTCAAGATTTATGGCTCTGATGCATATATGTTGTTTGCAATATTTTGAATTCTATTTCGCCGCCATGGTTGCCATGTCTAATAAATGTGCCGTTGGTGTAGTACACGCATAGGGCTTGTGCACTGGTGATTGTTGACGTAGTGTTTGACAAGCATGTGTTCTTTGTTGCAGGCCAAAATCTGACAAAATTGAACATTGGTATTCACATTACACAAGTTTCAGTCACAATATTGGTTGAATTAGGAGTTCGCTTTATATTTTCTGGCTAATGTTTTATAAGCCGCCTTAGGTCTGAATTTGTATCAGTCTTGACCAAGTGGTCGGGGTAACAGAGGCCCCAAAATGAATATTTAAAAATCGTTAAGTCGATTTTAAGTATGGAACTTCTATTGGTGTTGAGATAAAGGGAAAGGAATTCTATTGGTGTGTGCGATAAAGAAAACGGAATTCTTTTGGTTGTGAGATAAGGAAATGGCATTCTTGCTTAATTAAACGAAATGGAATTTACTCTCTCGGTGAGTTAATGTTCTTAACAAATAATTGTATTTAGCATGATTTATTATTATGTAAGCTAGATGGAATAAGTGACGTCTGTGAAAAAGAATTTGCTTCGTGTGTCGTGATATGTAATTAAACGTAAATATAATAAATGAATAAATAAATAATAAATAAACAAATAAACAAATAAATAAATAAAGAAACTGAGTAAAATTTAGAAAGCTAGAGATTTATGAGCGCGTTTTGCTTTAACAGTTTCTTCATGGATTTCCTGTCGGTGAGATCTATGCGATACTTAATCGTGCAGTGTTTCGTGCTTGGGTCACGTGATCGTGCTTTGTTCTACGCTCGTTTCCGTGATCATGCTGTGTTCCGCGTTGGTGTTATTGTTTTCGTGCTGTGTGTTGCGCCAGTGGCAATGTGATCTTACTGTCTTCTGCACCAGTGTAACCGAGATCATTACTCGCCAATGTTAGCAATGCCGTACCTGCATTAAGGGTGTCTCCAACTCATGAACAAGCGTTCTCCCCGCTGGTGTGTTCCATACTAGCCATGAGTAGCCGTGATTATTATGTGCCGTGACTATGTGACCGTTTGTACTGTGACTTCGTGACTTATATGCCGTAACTTCCTGTCTTTTACGCCATCAGAAAGTGTGTCATTTATGTCACCGTTAGGTTACGCTGTCGTTTGTAATGGATTATGTAGCATAGAGGTAAAATATTTCCTATTGTAAAATCGGTTATGACGGGATGATTTGATCGTACTTTTGTGAGGCGGGCAATAACTTCATCGTGCAAAACAAGGGCAATATGTAGCTATGTTAAAAATCTTACACTCCTAAAACACATTAAACCCCTGAGAATCTCGAAAATGCACCAAGATGTACGAAAGACCAAAACTTTCTTTTATTTTTACCAAATTTCCACCCCCCTTCCAAGAAGTTCAGTTGAAATTAATTGAACTTCAAAGAAGTTCTCACTTCACTTCGAAAGGACTCCCAGTACTAGGCAAATGTCTTTTAAAAAATATTGAATTCAGTCTGAAAATATGCGAGACATTTCCATGAATTTCTGCGAAATAAAGCTCAAATATTTGAACTGTTAATCAAGGATTTGATTTTAATGGAATACATGGATTGAATATATGTATCTTCAATAGAATCTCACTAAATTTGTAGCAGCTTGGGGAAGTCCTGAAGTGTTGCTTCCTTTTTTAGTATTGTGGCTACTTTTACGTTTCCTGGTTTTAGGTTTACTTATTTCCGGGAGAGTTGCATTTTCATGCTTTCATTTTTCAGCATACTTTAAACCTAGATTTTCCACCTTTTTATTTGATTGAAATAAGTAAGTAACAAAGTATATATACAATGCAATATTGTAAATCAGATGAAAATAAATATCGGTACAAATGTTTTTAACTACATGCTGAAACTGCAGCTGCATTACTTAAGAAAAGAGGTACACCCGTATTAACGTCGGACTAAAACAGATAATACAGTTCTTCTAATAGTTTAAAGTTTACGTGTTGAGATGAATGTGTCAGTTTTTCAATTATTACCATCTTTTTCAGCACAGTCAAAAAGCTTATAAAATAAACTTCTTTATACACATTACATTAATACATATACATTCTGGCCTGTAAAAGCACAAAGTCAGTTAAAAATAGGTTTTTTTTTCGCAACATCTTTCAATAAGCTAAGCAGTTTTTTTATTCTATAAATGTTATTTTTTACCCTCTGTAGTTATGTTACTGTTTATCCAAGTTTCAAACAAGACCAAAATGTGTGGATTTTACTACACGTGTCAAAGCTGTGAATAATATCTTTTTCAAATTTTTACAAATTGGTTGTACAGAGGAGTCAAATTTAAATCCTTTTAAATCAAATGCATAATTTTTATGCATCATTTAGAAATTAATCTTGGTATCTTTCGCATTTTTGCTAAACATCTTGTTTTTGTAAGTATGTCTTTCCACTGGGATGATTTAACCATTTTTTTCTTTTTTATCTCGTCTTGCAGCTTGGATCTATTGAATTATTTTTATAATTAGCCAACATATTTCTTTGGAGGTTAATTTCATTTTGCTCTTTTTGCAACATTTGTTCTTGATTGTAGATTTTGTGAATAAGGTGACGTTATGCCATCGGCTACCTTGTAATTTTGCTGTATGTTTTGCTTCCATTTTTTTGGTATAGCACTAAGTATCCCCATTATTTCCAGAATATCCACTAAATTAAATTTGGGCTTTACCTCCATTGCATTCATAAATTGACCTTCTGCATTTAGCAGATTTGCTATGAACATCACTCATTTATGGGCCATTTCGTTATAAAAGAGCGGTTCTCTAGTTATAATTATATTCCTGTTTAACCAGATGCACTGCCGTGCCAATCGAGTTTTATCACAAGAGGGGTTGTTCACTGAGAACCAAAAGTATAGGATTTCACGGTAGAATGTGGATGATATGATCAGGCACCCTTTCAGGGTCAATATCGCATAAAAGTATATACGATAAGGTCAAATAAGTATATACGATATACGATATATACGATAAGGACAAGAAAACCGACACTAAGTGTATTTTCATTTTCTAAGATACGCTTTACCAACACCACTTTTTGTGCACGTTAATTTTCCTTTTAATGTCATATAAATTTTGGACCGGTTACGCAAGGTTTTTTTTTAAATTTTGAAGGCTTATCTCTGAGATTTGTCTCAGTGATCTTGTCAATATCGTTAAAATAGCGTAACCCAATGACACGACATCACCTTCGGCCGTCCCATTTAAACCTAAATGGTTTCTTTTCAAGAAATCTATTTGCAATATTTCTACCTATTTGCAATATTTCTAACTTTTCAATGTTAACTTTTAGACCAGATGTAAAGTAAAAAATAACGAAGACATTTGAGGCACTTCTAAGTTTATCGCTTAATAACAATGTTGTATCATCCGCAAGAATGCTTATTTTTGTCTCAATATTTTTCATCTAGATATCTTTAATATTTTTATTTTTTCATATCGAAATTGCTAAAATTTCAACCGCTATGATAAATAACAGTGCTGAGAGAGGATCTCATTGCCTTACTCCATATGCTTTTTCTTATATTGCCATGGTTTTCTTATATTGCTGATCGTACTATTGTCCGCAATTGAGAATATTTAGTTAAAGCCGTGTACTTGCACATGATCATCATATAATTTCAACAAGGTGAAACAAGTTTTGAAAATGATAGTCAAGATTTATGGCTCTGATGCATATATGTTGTTTGCAATATTTTGAATTCTATTTCGCCGCCATGGTTGCCATGTCTAATAAATGTGCCGTTGGTGTAGTACACGCATAGGGCTTGTGTACTGGTGATTGTTGACGTAGTGTTTGACAAGCATGTGTTCTTTGTTGCAGGCCAAAATCTGACAAAATTGAACATTGGTATTCACATTACACAAGTTTCAGTCACAATATTGGTTGAATTAGGAGTTCGCTTTATATTTTCTGGCTAATGTTTTATAAGCCGCCTTAGGTCTGAATTTGTATCAGTCTTGACCAAGTGGTCGGGGTAACAGAGGCCCCAAAATGAATATTTAAAAATCGTTAAGTCGATTTTAAGTATGGAACTTCTATTGGTGTTGAGATAAAGGGAAAGGAATTCTATTGGTGTGTGCGATAAAGAAAACGGAATTCTTTTGGTTGTGAGATAAGGAAATGGCATTCTTGCTTAATTAAACGAAATGGAATTTACTCTCTCGGTGAGTTAATGTTCTTAACAAATAATTGTATTTAGCATGATTTATTATTATGTAAGCTAGATGGAATAAGTGACGTCTGCGAAAAAGAATTTGCTTCGTGTGTCGTGATATGTAATTAAACGTAAATATAATAAATGAATAAATAAATAATAAATAAACAAATAAACAAATAAATAAATAAAGAAACTGAGTAAAATTTAGAAAGCTAGAGATTTATGAGCGCGTTTTGCTTTAACAGTTTCTTCATGGATTTCCTGTCGGTGAGATCTATGCGATACTTAATCGTGCAGTGTTTCGTGCTTGGGTCACGTGATCGTGCTTTGTTCTACGCTCGTTTCCGTGATCATGCTGTGTTCCGCGTTGGTGTTACTGTTTTCGTGCTGTGTGTTGCGCCAGTGGCAATGTGATCTTACTGTCTTCTGCACCAGTGTAACCGAGATCATTACTCGCCAATGTTAGCAATGCCGTACCTGCATTAAGGGTGTCTCCAACTCATGAACAAGCGTTCTCCCCGCTGGTGTGTTCCATACTAGCCATGAGTAGCCGTGATTATTATGTGCCGTGACTATGTGACCGTTTGTACTGTGACTTCGTGACTTATATGCCGTAACTTCCTGTCTTTTACGCCATCAGAAAGTGTGTCATTTATGTCACCGTTAGGTTACGCTGTCGTTTGTAATGGATTATGTAGCATAGAGGTAAAATATTTCCTATTGTAAAATCGGTTATGACGGGATGATTTGATCGTACTTTTGTGAGGCGGGCAATAACTTCATCGTGCAAAACAAGGGCAATATGTAGCTATGTTAAAAATCTTACACTCCTAAAACACATTAAACCCCTGAGAATCTCGAAAATGCACCAAGATGTACGAAAGACCAAAACTTTCTTTTATTTTTACCAAATTTCCACCCCCCCTTCCAAGAAGTTCAGTTGAAATTAATTGAACTTCAAAGAAGTTCTCACTTCACTTCGAAAGGACTCCCAGTACTAGGCAAATGTCTTTTAAAAAATATTGAATTCAGTCTGAAAATATGCGAGACATTTCCATGAATTTCTGCGAAATAAAGCTCAAATATTTGAACTGTTAATCAAGGATTTGATTTTAATGGAATACATGGATTGAATATATGTATCTTCAATAGAATCTCACTAAATTTGTAGCAGCTTGGGGAAGTCCTGAAGTGTTGCTTCCTTTTTTAGTATTGTGGCTACTTTTACGTTTCCTGGTTTTAGGTTTACTTATTTCCGGGAGAGTTGCATTTTCATGCTTTCATTTTTCAGCATACTTTAAACCTAGATTTTCCACCTTTTTATTTGATTGAAATAAGTAAGTAACAAAGTATATATACAATGCAATATTGTAAATCAGATGAAAATAAATATCGGTACAAATGTTTTTAACTACATGCTGAAACTGCAGCTGCATTACTTAAGAAAAGAGGTACACCCGTATTAACGTCGGACTAAAACAGATAATACAGTTCTTCTAATAGTTTAAAGTTTACGTGTTGAGATGAATGTGTCAGTTTTTCAATTATTACCATCTTTTTCAGCACAGTCAAAAAGCTTATAAAATAAACTTCTTTATACACATTACATTAATACATATACATTCTGGCCTGTAAAAGCACAAAGTCAGTTAAAAATAGGTTTTTTTTTCGCAACATCTTTCAATAAGCTAAGCAGTTTTTTTATTCTATAAATGTTATTTTTTACCCTCTGTAGTTATGTTACTGTTTATCCAAGTTTCAAACAAGACCAAAATGTGTGGATTTTACTACACGTGTCAAAGCTGTGAATAATATCTTTTTCAAATTTTTACAAATTGGTTGTACAGAGGAGTCAAATTTAAATCCTTTTAAATCAAATGCATAATTTTTATGCATCATTTAGAAATTAATCTTGGTATCTTTCGCATTTTTGCTAAACATCTTGTTTTTGTAAGTATGTCTTTCCACTGGGATGATTTAACCATTTTTTTCTTTTTTATCTCGTCTTGCAGCTTGGATCTATTGAATTATTTTTATAATTAGCCAACATATTTCTTTGGAGGTTAATTTCATTTTGCTCTTTTTGCAACATTTGTTCTTGATTGTAGATTTTGTGAATAAGGTGACGTTATGCCATCGGCTACCTTGTAATTTTGCTGTATGTTTTGCTTCCATTTTTTTGGTATAGCACTAAGTATCCCCATTATTTCCAGAATATCCACTAAATTAAATTTGGGCTTTACCTCCATTGCATTCATAAATTGACCTTCTGCATTTAGCAGATTTGCTATGAACATCACTCATTTATGGGCCATTTCGTTATAAAAGAGCGGTTCTCTAGTTATAATTATATTCCTGTTTAACCAGATGCACTGCCGTGCCAATCGAGTTTTATCACAAGAGGGGTTGTTCACTGAGAACCAAAAGTATAGGATTTCACGGTAGAATGTGGATGATATGATCAGGCACCCTTTCAGGGTCAATATCGCATAAAAGTATATACGATAAGGTCAAATAAGTATATACGATATACGATATATACGATAAGGACAAGAAAACCGACACTAAGTGTATTTTCATTTTCTAAGATACGCTTTACCAACACCACTTTTTGTGCACGTTAATTTTCCTTTTAATGTCATATAAATTTTGGACCGGTTACGCAAGGTTTTTTTTTAAATTTTGAAGGCTTATCTCTGAGATTTGTCTCAGTGATCTTGTCAATATCGTTAAAATAGCGTAACCCAATGACACGACATCACCTTCGGCCGTCCCATTTAAACCTAAATGGTTTCTTTTCAAGAAATCTATTTGCAATATTTCTACCTATTTGCAATATTTCTAACTTTTCAATGTTAACTTTTAGACCAGATGTAAAGTAAAAAATAACGAAGACATTTGAGGCACTTCTAAGTTTATCGCTTAATAACAATGTTGTATCATCCGCAAGAATGCTTATTTTTGTCTCAATATTTTTCATCTAGATATCTTTAATATTTTTATTTTTTCATATCGAAATTGCTAAAATTTCAACCGCTATGATAAATAACAGTGCTGAGAGAGGATCTCATTGCCTTACTCCATATGCTTTTTCAAAGTGTTTACTAGTGTGGCCATTATTTATTTACAGCTTATATATTTTAGTATATATTATTTTAACTCATCTTCGTATGTTTTTGCCAAAGTTAAAATACTCTAAGCATTTATCTAAAAGGTCCCAATCTCACATATCAAACGCCTTTTCGCTATCAATGAATGCCAAAAACCCCCCGAGCTTGTTTCTGTTTAAGAAATCGCTACTATTCCGTAAGTGTTCTTATATTAATACCGATAAATCTATTTTTAATAAACCCCTTTTGTTCTTTCCCAATAATTATCTGGCTAAACTTTGAGTTAAGATTTCCATGTCAACCTTAAGAAGACTTATCGGTCTCCAGTTTTTTCAGACACACTAGTCTTTGTATTTATTGGAATAAGTCTTATGATACCTCTCCTTTGTTCAGCACTAAAACATTCTCGTAACTGTATGAAAATGAGGCGAGTAAATAAGGAGAGATCAGTACCGGGAGATTTGTTTTTCTTTATGTTATTTATAACACATGAAACCTATTGTATTGTTAACGAGGCTTTAAGCACTTTTGCATCGGCCTCAGATATTTTGGGAATATTTTTGGGCTCAAAGAAAGAGTCATTAAAAGTTTTTCAGACCTCATATTTTTATACAAACTTTTATAAAAATGAGCACTGGTTTCTAAAATTTTGATTTTGATTGTTCTACTTTTTCTTCATTTTAATCAATGACTTTTGTTATGTCTTTCTGTTCGTAATCCCTTTTCTCAATTGCAAAACATACTTTTGAATATACGTCTTGCTGCGGACATAATGTACCATGGAATTGATTCTTTCGATGCGTTCCAAGTTCATTGTGATTGTTTTAATTTCTCTTAAGATCTCGTCTTGCTTATTTTGCTTCATATTTTCTTTCTACAGTCTCACTTCTGAGGTCTCAAAAGCTTTCATCAAATTTTGCTTCTCCAATCTCTTTGCATGAGATTTTTGTTTAGAATAACTCGTGGTCTCTTTCCGCATTTCATATATAACATATTCCCATTGATAATGTGGATCTAGATAGCTTACTTCTTGGAGAATGTGGATCTAGATAGCTTACTTCTTGTTTTCACTTTAAGACAAGAGCTCCTATACTTTGAACGTACTCTGTTTCGCCTAACAGATTCGTAGTAAATTTCCAATACCCCGGGCCTCGCTTTGCTTTTGAACTGAGGATCTGTATAGATAAAACAATAGCGCTATGGTTGGATCGATATCCAGGAATAATGTCTATGCTATTTATCACTAAATTAATATCACGAGAAATTAACTAACAATCTAGCCGAGATTGTATTACACACGGTTTTGCCATACACTAAGTGAATCGTTTTTCTCCAGGGTTTTTTATCCACCAAAAATCAATAGTGTTGTATAATTCCATAAGTTGCTTAATTGTTTTCAACCCCTTTGTATCTCTTGGTATTTATCGGGCTTCTGTCTACCATCTAAAATAATATTTAGGTCACCCCCTATTGATATGTTTTCCTCTCTTTCCTGGATCATACTACCGATACGACCATAGAACTTCTCGTGCTCTTGTTGACAGTCAAGATTCGGAACATAAATGTGAAACACAGAGAAGCCCAATTCCCCTATGGCTACGATTATTCTGCCGTCCATACTCACAAATTCGCTTGAAATGTAATACACCTTTGCTTTTACTACAGCCATGTGAAAAAATGAGCTCATCATGTTTTCGAAAAGCAGCCCATTTTTACCAAACACTTCATAGCTTTCTCTAGACTACGTGTTTCTTGTAGCATTATGAAATCAAATTCCCAGTATTTATTTGTTTGATCCAGTGAAGTAAATCCTTTCTTTTGTTAGATTCAGCTAGCCCTTCACAGTTCTTAGAAATCGATTTCAGTTTTTCGTATATTACTCATGGCTGTGTAACATGAAATGCAAAATGCAAGGGAAAAAGGGCAACAATAAAACGCAAAATAACCACTAACATGCTATGTACATAAACGCACATATATGTAAATAACTGTGTATATATATATATATATATATATATATATATGAGCTGAAAGTGGCTTAACAGGCATAACGGGCAGCCACATTGCTTTGAGGTTCAACGGTTGATATAGAAGACGTTGGTTTAGTTAAGCTGGTCGTAGAGCATACGATCAGTGTATAACAGATATAACTAGAGGCTCAGTAAGCAGTCAAAGTAGAATGCCTGGAAAAGTTACAGGTAAAATGTTACGACTTTGACAATCCCTTCTATGAGAAGTAGGCCGCACAGAACATCGTATCACGGCTCTGTTCAAGTCAATTTTGACCGATTTCGACAATAAAGCCAAGTTGCATATCTTCATTATATATATTTTTTAGGTCTCACGGTTTAGGTCTCACGGTTTAGTTCAAGCAAAAATGCAACCTTGTTTGACAATTGCCGATTTTGACAATCATGCCACGTTGCACATCTTCGTTATATTTATTTTCACCATGCAAGGTTTCAGGATCCTATGACAATCAATTCTATGAGAAGTCGGCTGGACAAAACCTAATTCTTTTTGCGGACGGATAGACTAGCGGATGGACTAGCTAGCATCTGTATCCCTCCTTTTCACGGGGATAATAAAAAACCATTCACAAGAGTAGTTCCATGCCCTGATGCGACAACTGTTATACTCAGAAGTGTATATTAGTCCAATGATATGCCCTGGTACAATCATGCGGTGCTGGTTGATAAGTGAATAGCATCCCATTCCCACATTAACTTCAATATAAATTTGATTTTGCAAATGGTATCACGCCGCCTCAGCTTGGGATCGAAATGGTGACCTCTGACATGAAATTCGAAAATTCTCAGCCACCGTATTCTCCCCCCATTGTTCCTCTTTCATTTCTCCCCTTTCTCCTCCATTCTTCCTCGCATTGACAGACGAATGTGCGCAATCGGTAGAGCGTAGGACCATCAATACGAAAGTATGAGGTTCGACTCCCGATTAGAAATTTTAAATTTTTGCTCTTAATAAAGTCTCTATAACAATTTTTGGAATATTCAAAATTTTTCAAAGTTTGTTTGATAGAGAAGGGAAGATAGAGACAAGCAGAGGGAGAGGGGGCGAAAGATATAACAGTGTAGATAAGTGACCACATATGACACAAGGGTCTATTATATGCCCATGAATTGACGTAATGAAATATCAAATTACTACGGATGCAGCAACATATAAATAATAGTAAAAAAAGAGACATATATGAAAGCTGTAATACCTGTGAAAAACAGGTATTACCAAATTGGAATAGAAAACCTTAATGCACTTGAGTGAAAATTATACAAAACATGTCACCCGAATATGGAATCGATCTCGGGACCTCTCGCTTATCCCCGAGACCACCTCGGCTGCGTTGCATTTCAGATTTTAATAAGTAAGGTAAATCGATCCTCGATGTGGTGAAACGCATGTATAAAGGACCTCTGTATTGTGAACTCGGAATGTCCAATTGCAGGCTTTCTGCCACTATTCACCTTATTTAAGCCGTATACAGGGAGTGCCGGTGCATAACGCGAGTTCTAGTGATGGCCTATTCGCTATTGTTTATGAACACATGAGGACGCTTTTACCAGCCTTGTATAAGCGCCTCTTGACTAATCGCTATTTTGAATGCGAACCAATTAAAAAATACGTTGCAAATCAATACATAAGAAGGACTTCACGCTCTTTTCGGTCCAGATCCACTCAACCCAAAAGAGCTACCTAACACAAGGCTCGTTTGCATGCGTTTCATACAAATTCTTTTTTGATTGTAATTTCGTTGTGATGTGGTCAAAATTTGACAATATTGGCTGAAATGGCAAAATTTTCAAGAAGTTCTCATTTTGCTGCAGAACTTCCAACAATTTCCACAGAAATTCATGAAGGCTCTAAGAGCTGACATGGTGACAAAAGAATATAAGAGGGCTTCCAAGGAGAACTTCCAACAATTTCCTCAGAAATTCATGGAAGTTCTAAGAGCTTACTTGGCGTCAAAAGAATATCAGAGGGATTCCAAGTGGCATGTCTTCGTAAAAACAGAGAGGAACGTCTTACTTGTTTGGGGACTTTATTCAGAACCAGCTGAATCCTTCGAAAATGATCGCGTGATGTGGTATTGTGCAAAGATGTAACAATAAACCTATGCATATGAATGCAAGACTTTTTATGGAGTTTTCAACTTAATATTGAGGCACGTCCGAAAACTGTAGTAGAAATTCTTCGAACTTCTAAAATGTTCTCCCGTTAACTTATTTGGATGTTGATCTCCAGTTGTCTCCATCTCCAAACTCTTCTCGGCCATGACAGTCTACAAATGGAATTGTCTTGCAAGCGAGCTCATTGACTGAATAAATTATATCAAGTCTTAGGGAATAGTTAACGCTCTTCTTATATTCTTTCTTTATATTCTTTCTTATATTCTTTCTTTCAATTAGGCTCCGATAGACATATAACTGGTTGCTTTTAAATATAATTTTCGACGAAAACTGGTATTTTGTTACATCTTGAAAAGGCAGTTCATCTATCAAACAGCTAGAAATAAAAGAACAAAGCTAAATGCTATTTAACTATACCAAATAAAATTTATTAAATCTATCGATGAAACACCTTGAGACTCCGGTAATCGGTCAGACGTTGACAAAAGCTGCCTGTGTGTTTTCGGTTAGAAAAGAATTATGTTTTATATTAAACACTTTTTTGTATTTTTTACCATTTCTTTAAATATTTTGTTTATATTTGGAGATTTCCTAATAGCACTAGGATTATGAAACTAGAGAGATGACTTATCCCTGTGCATGAGGTTATATATCACAGGGAAAGCGGATTATGTTCCTAGTAAGGACTGGAGGGGATCATCGTGTTTTATACGTTCTGTATGTATGTGTGCATGCATATATATATATATATATATATATATATATATATATATATATATATATATATATATATATATATATAAAATCTCGGTATTTGGGAGACATTTCGTATTTAGAAATAGCCCTTAGGGAGACATTATCATTGGGGAGACATTTCAATGTCTCCCTAATGTTAATGGTTATCTTCTGTGAATACAAAAAAGCAAAACCTTTATTTTGCGATTAAAAATAAAATAATATAATTTGCTTCACATTTTTCAGAAGTTTCAACGATATTTGAAAAGTTAAACTTTGTTTGTAAAGCCAATAAAAAATCAGAAATGTTTCCGTCTGTATCTCTACCGTATTGTTGATGTTGAAATTTAGACCTTAGGGAGACATACCTTTTTTGCTAAATTTTACCTATTGATGCCATGTATATCTTTCTTAAGAGCTTTTGAAAAAAATATGTACATAAGTAAGTACCTCTTCATTCTGTTATATACAATGTTTATTACTTTATTTTATTAAAATAAAAATGCCAACTTGCGTCGAAAGGAAAAACACATCTTCGGTGGCAATATCATGGCGGGCACTTGCTGTTGCTAGAGAAGCTGGTATGTACAAATTAGCTAGTTTTAGCGATTATTTACCATTAATATCACAGAAAAATAGGATAATACTAGTTATTAATATTCATTTTTCTAAATACTGGTTTCAGTATCAAACGTTTGTGACTTAAATTGTTATAAAAACAACGAATTGTAGTTTGAGCGAAAATATGCAATTCTACGAAGGAAGAAGGGTTCGTTCAGCTCATAATGACTGCATTCTCGTTCAGCGTTACGGATACGTATCCATTCTTATTACAATACGCCTTTAGGTAGATACAAGCATAAAAGATGTTCGGAATATAAATTTATTCCTGTTTCTGCACGAGTGAGCGATATACGATACGATCGTATATAGCTCTAGCTCCAAGTCAGCTCTTCATTATTTATACTTGGTATATTTATTTACCTGCGCCGAAACCCAGTAGCGGAGGGCTTCTTGGAGCTAATATAGCTCCACTGATACATTTTGATTTTAAGGTTTAAATTTTTCTACACTTGTTAAACTGTACATGTGATCATGAGTAATAATCGAAAAGCGTTTTTGAATATTTCGCGGTGATGCATAGTGAAGAGCGTTATACATAACAACCGAAATTTTTAGTTTTACCATGTCATGAAATTTGACAATTTTTAATTTACAAAACAGGATTTGTGTTCGTATTTACTGGATGTGGATATGATCCTTATAATTCTTTTTTGACTCCTAACAATGCATTATACGAAACTTTGGCATATGTACCATTGATGTTAAAATAACATTGTTTAAAAGTTATTGCAATGTCAAATCGTGCATATCTGTGATGAGAAATTTTATATATAAATTTATGCAACGTTTGCATAAGTAACTCACGAAATGTAATAATAAAGAATATTCTTCAGACCAGTGTGCAGCACACATCTAACATTTGGAAACATATGTATAAAGAATTATGTGTCAATTATATGTAAATATATATGTATGTATTAGTTAATAATTCTTTGTTTATTCTATGTACAAATGTGGGACTGTATGTACAGAGTCTGTAAGTAAAAATCATCTATCTGTCTATCAATCTAGACAACTTTTGCTGGCTGACCCCCATATTTCAACACAATAAGACAAGTAAGGTAAAAAAATACTACAATATAAAGTGCGAAGTGCATTGGTATCTAATACTTGACTAGATCTGTATATAATTGATATACATTTTGATAATTTTTGTTTAACATTCATAACATGATTTTTCCAGGTAAGTTAACTGTCCATATACACTCCTAAAACTTAGTTACGCACATTCGTTCAATTCTCGTTCCATTCATAGACATTACAATTTCATGCGGCACCGTTCTGTTTGACAAAACCATAAAATTCGTCTTTTTAACATTTAACGAAAATTTATTTATTTTGAACCACATATTTAGTTTTTCTATCTCTGCTTTGACACCAAGTCTTTTTCTCCTAACGCAAAAATAATTGAATTGCTGAAGTCCCTCAAAGTACAACGGAAATGACACATAACTTCTGTGCTACGCTTTCTTTAAAAACAAAATACGGAAATGACCACAAATCTCGTGTATTAACTGAAATTGTTCACATCCAGAGAGCAGGGTTTATTATGTGAAATGTGACGATAAATTTTGTAAGGCGTTATAGAAAGGCAAAAATATTCGAACTTTCTATATACTGCATATTGTTAAGAGTGCTGAGGGTGGATCAGATAAGGGTACCTGGACCTCAGGTAAGGCGTTATAGAAAATACGTTTGTACGATAATGTACAGTACAGATGCAAGTGCATATTGTGCATAGTGTGTATTATTCTCTACGCATGCGCGAAGCAGAAATTGGAGCGATTTTCTAAATGTAATTTTGGGCGGTTTTAGCTCTAAGTCTGACAACATGTGGCCTTGGGTGAAATATGTCAAAAAGGTGAGGCGTTAAAAAAACTGCCATGCAGGCAAAGCTCTAGCGCAACCATATTTAAAGGAACAAGAGATATTATTTAACGCGTGCCCTTCTTTGCGCAGGAGGCAAAAATATTCGAACTTACTACATACTACATATTGTGTAAGGGTGCTGAGGGTGGATCAGATAAGGGGTACCTGGACCTCAGGTAGGGCGTTATAGAAAGTACATTTGTACAACAATGTACAGTACAGATGCAAGTGCACATTGTGCCTAGTGTGTATTATTCACTGCGCATGAGCAAAGTAGAAATTCGAGCGATTTTAGAAATGTAATTTTGAGTTGTTTTAGCTCTCAGTCTGACAACGTGTTGCCTGGGGTGAAATGTATCAAACTGGTCAGGCGTTAAAAAACTGCTATGCAGGCAAAGCTCTAGGGCAACCATGTTTAAAGGAACAAGAGATATTATTTAACGCGTGCCCTTCTTCGCTCAAGAGGCAAAGATATTCGAACTTTTTATATACTGCATCTTGTGTGAGGGTGCTGAGGGTGGATCAGATAAGGGGTACCTGGACCTCAGGTAAGGCGTTATGGAAATTCCATTCGTACGACAATGTAAAGTACAGATGCAAGTGCACATTGTCCATAGTGTGTATTATTCGCTGAGCATGCGCGAAGTAGAAATTCAAGCGATTTTGGAAATGGAATTTTGATCGATTTTAGCTCTCAGTCTGACAACGTGTGCCTTGGGGTGAATTATGTCGAAAAGGGGAGCCGTGCAAAAAACTGCCATGCAGGAAAGGTCTATGGCGGCCATATTTAAAGGAACAAGATATTATTTAACGCGTGCGCTTCTTCGCGCAATCGGAAAAGATATAAAAAGCTTTCTTTATAATACAATTTGTGTATGGGACTGAGAGTGGGTCAGATGGGGGGATACCTGGACCTCAGGTAAGGCGTTATAGAAAGTACATTAGTGCAATAATGTACAGTACAGATGCAATTGCACATTGTGCAAAGTGTGAATTATTCGGTGCGGATGCGCGAAGTAGAAATTAGAGCGATTTTCTGAATGTTAGTTTCAGCGATTTTAGCCCTAGTCTGACAATATGTGAAAAACGGACAGACGTTAAAAAATCTGGTATGCGGGCAAAGGTCTAGGGCAGTCATATTTAAAGGAGCAAGAGATATTATTTAAAGGGAAATTCGGGTATCTCACCTACAATTCATATTTCCTTCGTACTTTCACAGTTTAATGCTTTGAGAGTATACATTCAAAAGGGGAGTCACCGATGTTATAAGAGAAATAAAGACTTTTACTATAGAAACAATTAGGAAAACCAAGAAATTTTAGTCAGAATGCACAATTCACACATAATCACAATTGACAATTGCCTGATCCTTTCCCTGTTTGAAGAACACGTCCTACGAAATGTTTTAAGCAAATAACAAATATGTGTCACAGTATGAATAAGAGAATTATACAATCCTTTTGACAAAATCCCATTGACTCAATGGATAAAAGGTGAAAACAGTGTAATAGGATTTTAGTGGACAATATATCAACACAGGCCCTTCTAGGAACAAAATATCAATACAGACTATTTCTGGACACGACTATATTTGTTTTTGAAAAAAAATTTCGGCTTAGACGGATTAAGTTGTTATTTATACTATGTAAACATGGATTCAAACTCAGCGATATTCAATGTAATGCGCATTATGATCGCTAGATGGGGCAGAGATACCACCATTTCCCTTTAAAAGTCCATAGCCTAACAATGGGAAAGTAGTGATTTAAGGACCGATGTGAAAAAATTTTGAAAACTACCTTCTGGTTAACAGATCAATTCCATACTTGGCACATACTAGGACAATGCCTCATACATCTAACCTCGTATCCAACTTTTGGAATTCAACTTACGGGTTGTCCATAAACTTATCATGAATTGCACTGAAAATTAGTTATTTTTAGTGACACAACATTCTGCTTAACTTCAAATAAGTAGGTAAGCAACAGCAGGAGCGAGTAAATACATGCAATGCTGCATAGCCCCAAAACTGCCTTGCTAAACTATACTAAAGAAAATGCAAAAGACAATTCTCAAACCTAACAGTAAATTGAAATTTGGTACAATGACCTATTGATCATTGTCGGTCACTCTTAACGGCTACGGAGCAAAAAGCTTGGATATTTTGAGAACACCATAGGTGTACACCAGAGGTTTCCCTTATTTTCAAAACAAGTTGTTCCTGACGTCAGAAAAGATTTTTGGAAATTTTATATTTTCCTTCGAGTTCTGTTGTACGACGCAGAGAAACGGAGACTGGATACGAAAAATAGAAGGAAAATAGGTAGAGAGCTGTAAATTTGGTTTCTGTATGAAGCTGTTGCACGTTCTCTCTTTCCAAAGTTTCATAAAAATTGACAGAAAAACAAAGCTACAGGAAGAGGATTTGTGACATCTCTATGTTAAACGTCCATAGACTAACTATGGGAAAGTAGTGATTTAAGGACCGACGTGAAAAAATTTTGAAAACTACCTTCTGGTTAACAGATCAATTCCATACTTGGCACGTACTAAGACAATGCCTCATACATCTAACCAGGTATGCAATTTTTGGAATTCAACTTACAGGTTGTCCATAAACTTATCATGAATTGCACTGAAAATTAATTATTTTTAGTGACACAACATTCTGCTTAACTTCAACTAAGTAGGTAAAGAACAGCAGGAGCGATTAAATACATGCAATGCTGCATATCCCCAAAACTGCCTTGCTAAACTATACTAAAGAAAATGCAAAAGACAATTCTCAAACCTAACAGTAAATTGAAATTTGGTACAATGACCTATTGATCATTGTCGGTCACTCTTAACGGCTACGGAGCAAAAAGCTTGGATATTTTGAGAACACCATAGGTGTACACCAGAGGTTTCCCTTATTTTCAAAACAAGTTG
This sequence comes from Protula sp. h YS-2021, assembly GCA_949752745.1. Lineage (NCBI taxonomy): Eukaryota > Metazoa > Annelida > Polychaeta > Sabellida > Serpulidae > Protula > Protula sp. h YS-2021. The sequence continues at coordinate 64,604,986 of OX457031.1, read as the reverse complement.
TTCCTGACGTCAGAAAAGATTTTTGGAAATTTTATATTTTCCTTCGAGTTCTGTTGTACGACGCAGAGAAACGGAGACTGGATACGAAAAATAGAAGGAAAATAGGTAGAGAGCTGTAAATTTGGTTTCTGTATGAAACTGTTGCACGTTCTCTCTTTCCAAAGTTTCATACAAATTGACAGAAAAACAAAGCTACAGGAAGAGGATTTGTGACATCTCTATGTTAAACGTCCATAGACTAACTATGGGAAAGTAGTGATTTAAGGACCGACGTGAAAAATTTTTGAAAACTACCTTCTGGTTAACAGATCAATTCCATACTTGACACATACTAAGACAATGCCTCATACATCTAACCAGGTATGCAATTTTTGGAATTCAACTTACGGGTTGTCCATAAACTTATCATGAATTGCACTGAAAATTAATTATTTTTAGTGACACAACATTCTGCTTAACTTCAACTAAGTAGGTAAAGAACAGCAGGAGCGATTAAATACATGCAATGCTGCATATCCCCAAAACTGCCTTGCTAAACTATACTAAAGAAAATGCAAAAGACAATTCTCAAACCTAACAGTAAATTGAAATTTGGTACAATGACCTATTGATCATTGTCGGTCACTCTTAACGGCTACGGAGCAAAAAGCTTGGATATTTTGAGAACACCATATGTGTACACCAGAGGTTTCCCTTATTTTCAAAACAAGTTGTTCCTGACGTCAGAAAAGATTTTTGGAAATTTTATATTTTCCTTCGAGTTCTGTTGTACGACGCAGAGAAACGGAGACTGGATACGAAAAATAGAAGGAAAATAGGTAGAGAGCTGTAAATTTGGTTTCTGTATGAAACTGTTGCACGTTCTCTCTTTCCAAAGTTTCATACAAATTGACAGAAAAACAAAGTTACAGGAAGAGGATTTGTGACATCTCTATGTTAAACGTCCATAGACTAACTATGGGAAAGTAGTGATTTAAGGACCGACGTGAAAAAATTTTGAAAACTACCTTCTGGTTAACAGATCAATTCCATACTTGACACATACTAAGAGAATGCCTCATACATCTAACCAGGTATGCAATTTTTGGAATTCAACTTACGGGTTGTCCATAAACTTATCATGAATTGCACTGAAAATTAATTATTTTTAGTGACACAACATTCTGCTTAACTTCAACTAAGTAGGTAAAGAACAGCAGGAGCGATTAAATACATGCAATGCTGCATAGCCCCAAAACTGCCTTGCTAAACTATACTAAAGAAAATGCAAAAGACAATTCTTAAACCTAACAGTAAATTGAAATTTGGTATAATGACCTATTGATCATTGTCGGTCACTCTTAGCGGCTACGGAGCAAAAAACTTGGATATTTTGAGAACACCATAGATGTACACCAGAGGTTTCCCTTATTTTCAAACAAGTTGTTCCTGACGTCAGAAAAGATTTTTTGAAATTTTATGTTTTCCTTCGAGTTCTGTTGTACGACGCAGAGAAACGGAGACTGGATACGAAAAACAGAAGGAAAATAGGTAGAGAGCTGTAAATTTGGTTTCTGTATGAAACTGTTGCACGTTCTCTCTTTCCAATTTCATACAAATTGACAGAAAAACAAAGCTACAGGAAGAGGATTTGTGACATCTCTATGTTAAACATCCATAGACGAACAATGGGAAAGTAGTGATTTAAGGACCGACGTGAAAAAATTTTGAAAACTACCTTCTGGTTAACAGATCAATTCCATTCTTGGCACATACTAAGACAATGCCTCATACATCTAACCAGGTATGCAATTTTTGGAATTCAACTTACGGGTTGTCCATAAACTTATCATGAATTGCACTGAAAATTAATTATTTTTAGTGACACAACATTCTGCTTAACTTCAACTAAGTAGGTGAAGAACAGCAGGAGCGATTAAATACATGCAATGCTGCATAGCCCCAAAACTGCCTTGCTAAACTATACTAAAGAAAATGCAACAGACAATTCTTAAACCTAACAGTAAATTGAAATTTGGTACAATGACCTATTGATCATTGTCGGTCACTCTTAGCGGGTACGGAGCAAAAAACTTGGATATTTTGAGAACACCATAGATGTACACCAGAGGTTTCCCTTATTTTCAAAACAAGTTGTTCCTGACGTCAGAAAAGAGTTTTGGAAATTTTATATTTTCCTTCGAGTTCTGTTGTACAACGCAGAGAAACGGAGACTGGATACGAAAAATAGAAGGAAAATAGGTAGAGAGCTGTAAATTTGGTTTCTGTATGAAACTGTTGCACGTTCTCTCTTTCCAAAGTTTCATACAAATTGACAGAAAAACAAAGCTACAGGAAGAGGATTTGTGACATCTCTATGTTAAACGTCCATAGACTAACAATGGGAAAGTAGTGATTTAAGGACCGACGTGAAAAAATTTTGAAAACTACCTTCTGGTTAACAGATCAATTCCATACTTGGCACATACTAGGACAATGCCTCATACATCTAACCAGGTATGCAATTTTTGGAATTCAACTTACGGGTTGTCCATAAACTTATCATGAATTGCACTGAAAATTAGTTATTTTTAGTGACACAACATTCTGCTTAACTTCAAATAAGTAGGTAAGCAACAGCAGGAGCGATTAAATACATGCAATGCTGCATAGCCCCAAAACTGCCTTGCTAAACTATACTAAAGAAAATGCAAAAGACAATTCTCAAACCTAACAGTAAATTGAAATTTGGTACAATGACCTATTGATCATTGTCGGTCACTCTTAACGGCTACGGAGCAAAAAGCTTGGATATTTTGAGAACACCATAGATGTACACCAGAAGTTTCCCTTATTTTTAAAACAAGTTGTTCCTGACGTCAGAAAAGATTTTTGGAAATTTTATATTTTCCTTCGAGTTCTGTTGTACAACGCAGAGAAACGGAGACTGGATACGAAAAATAGAAGGAAAATAGGTAGAGAGCTGTAAACTTGGTTTCTGTATGAAACTGTTGCACGTTCTCTCTTTCCAAAGTTTCATACAAATTGACAGAAAAACAAAGCTACAGGAAGAGGATTTGTGACATCTCTATGTTAAACGTCCATAGACTAACAGTGGGAAAGTATAGATTTAAGGACCGACGTGAAAAAATTTTGAAAACTACCTTCTGGTTAACAGATCAATTCCATACTTGGCACATACTAAGACAATGCCTCATACATCTAACCAGGTATGCAATTTTTGGAATTCAACTTACGGGTTGTCCATAAACTTATCATGAATTGCACTGAAAATTAATTATTTTTAGTGACACAACATTCTGCTTAACTTCAACTAAGTAGGTAAAGAACAGCAGGAGCGATTAAATACATGCAATGCTGCATAGCCCCAAAACTGCCTTGCTAAAATATACTAAAGAAAATGCAAAAGACAATTCTCAAACCTAACAGTAAATTGAAATTTGGTACAATGACCTATTGATCATTGTCGGTCACTCTTAACGGCTACGGAGCAAAAAGCTTGGATATTTTGAGAACACCATAGATGTACACCAGAGGTTTCCCTTATTTTCAAAACAAGTTGTTCCTGACGTCAGAAAAGATTTTTGGAAATTTTATATTTTTCCTTCGAGTTCTGTTGTACAACGCAGAGAAACATATAAGCAAAACAGGAAGATAGCTGTAAGCTTGTAGTCTTGCTTCTGAGTGAAATTGGTGCACGTTCTCTCTTTCCAAAGTTTCAAAGAAATTGACAGAAAAACAAAGGCACAGGAAAAAGATTTGTGACCTCCCTGTGTTAAAGGGAAATGCGGGTATCTCAGCCACAATTGACATTTCCCTTATACTTTCACAGTTTAATCCTTTGACGGTGTACATTCAAAAATTGAAAAGAAATAAGGGGGTCACTGATGCTATGAGAGAAATAAAACACTGAAAGATCGCTTACTTTTACTATAAAAACCTTTGGGAAAACCAAGAAATTTCAATCAAAATGCAAAATTCACACATAATCACAATTGATAATTGCCTCATTTTTCCCTGTTTGAAAAACACGTCATACGGAATGTTTAAGCAAATAAAAATATATGTCACCGTATGAATAAGAGAATTATACAATGGACAATATATTAACGCAGGCCCTTCTAGGAACAAAATATTAATATAGACCGTTTCTGGACACTGCCCTATTTGTGTTTGAAAAGAATTTTTCGATCTAACGGATTTAGTAGTTATTTATACTGTGTAAATATGGATTCAAATTCAGCGATATTCAATGTAATGCGCATTTCGGTGGCTAGATGGCGCAGAGATACCCGCATTTCCCTTTAACACATGAGCTTCCTTGCGCAATTTGCAAAAATATTCGAACTTTCTGTATACTACGATCTGTGTAAGGGACTGAGGGTGGATCAGATAGAAGGTACCTAGACCTCAGGTAAGGCGTTATAGAAACTACATTAGTTCAACAATGTACAGTACAGATGCAAGTGAACATTGTGCATAGTGTGAATAATTCGCTGCGCATGCGCAACGTAGACATTTGAGCGATTTTTCGAATGTTATTTTCAGCGATTTTAGCCCTCAGTTTGACAACGTGTGGCTTGGGGTGAAATATGCCAAAAAGGGCAGGAGGAAAAAAAAAACTGCCATGCAGGCAAAGGTCTGAGGCAACCATATTCTTTTCTTGTTAATATGCGACCATGAACCTATACCCTAACCGTAATATACAAAGTTGTGCAATGATTTATCATATCATATTTTGTGTCCATTCAAACGTCATGACCCCTGCAGTGTTTTGCACACAGCCAGTTGTGTGCTGTCACCTTCGCCCTTATGTCATATTTGCTGACTTCAGTAAATGTATTCATTAATCTATATTTATTGCGAACACTGTTTCAACAGTAGCAACACAAAGATACCCTGGCAAACATTCTTTGAGAACAGTTTCAAATTACTAGCTCTTCGCACATAGCCATACCATCACCAAATAATATGAATGTTTTATTTTCCAGGTTCTCAGCATAACCGTTTCTTTTCTGTTTGTGTTGGAACCACAAACATGCACATGTAAAGCTCTGCAATGTTTTACCATATCTAATTCTGTGCCCGTTCAAACTTCATCCCCACTTGGCTGTCTTGCACACAGCTACTTGTCTGCTCTTAGCTGCTCCTTTATGTAATATATGCTGTGTTGAAGAAATGTAGCTAGAAATGTATATTTAAGGCGAACACTATTTCAACAGTACTAATACTAGTTTGAGCAAAATTATATAAAAATACCTGTAAAAAATTAATTGAATCCCTTTTACAGTGCTGCTGCACTTACAGTTTTGATCGAACAAATTTAATGTTTTTATTACATAAATGAAATCAGTGGTTAAGAAAATACAAGCAGCTAGGTAGTTCATCAACATTTAACGCTAAGTGCTGATGCTATTGTGGGTTCGACTCCCACAGGGTGCTTGCATAGCGATTTCTTATGCAACGAATAAGCGCTCTCTGGTGATAGCACAGCCCGCGTTAAGTATGGCCATTTTGATCTTGTCCAATAACTTTTAATTGATCAAGCTATAATTAACTGTTCTAGTTAATCAAGTTTATGAAGCTTTAGAAGTAACACGCTGTAGCAGTGAAACTAGGGATGCGTATCGCGAAAAATTTTATATCGCAATACGTATCGCGATATAGCATTTCATATCGCGATATATCGCGATATTTCCACTTAATAAAAAAAAAAGAAAATTATTTGAGTTTTGTAACATTTATTCGAAACTTTAATTACAGTCTTGAGTAAACAAATCTAAGTGACTAAGTAACACAGCTTTCAATCTAACTAATTACTGTGTGATTATCGCGCAAATTTCGTTGTGCATGATATTAAACAGTTGCCAATGAAAAGTATTTACACTTATTCTTATGTCTCGACTTTAAACGGCTTCCAAACAGAATGTATTTAATTATAAAACTAAAACTCTGCCTTGAGGTAGATTATGACCACATTTAAAGTATTCAGTGTCTAATATTTACTGTAAACCACCATTCATGAAAATAATTAACCGCTAATTTTGATATGGTAAAAACGCCACTAAGCAAAATTATTCTCCGTAATTGTTTTCAGAACATTGCAAACTTATCAAGTAAGTCAAAAATAGATCTGAGAATTAGCTGTGCTGAACGTCGCTAAACAAAGCTGTTCTTATAACATATAACATGTTTTTCTTGACAAAGATGAGCATGTCCACTTTGTCCGGAGTGATGCCTTCTCATATGATATCGGAGATTAGAAGTAACCCCAGAATACTGTACATCCATTTGGCAATGCTTCCATGCTGCAACATTTCTTTCCGTCACTGGATTTGAGTCCAAAATATTTCCACTATTTTTTCCATATTTTTTACCCAGTTTATTTGTTAGTATCCTTTTTTGATCACAATCTTATTACTTATCCTTATTTGAACACAATGTTATTTAATTATCCTATTGCAATGTCATTATCCATTTGTATTATCCTGTGTATTTATTCGTTTATTTTAAGGATGAACTGTCGACTTCAACCGTTTGTGTACTCGAAACCATTGCAAATGTAAGACTTACAACAGAGACAGTAAAAAAAAAAAACCCCGGAAAAACCGGTATTTCGAAATTTATATCGCGAATATCGTATCGCGAAAAAATATCGCGATATTTCCCCGTACCGGTTAATATAGGCACCCCTAAGTGAAACCGTTATTTTTATGCTATTTTTAATGATGTAGAAAATTTTTCGACCAAAACTATAGGCGGAGAAGCCTTTATAGACATTTTCTGACGCACATACACTTTTAATAATCAACTCCTTATCCATTCAACACTTTCTTAGTATGTAGAACTTCCCGTAATACTACTATCATATGCGGAAATTTTGGTCTGTAACTATTATACTGGTAACATGTCCTAGTCTAACACTTATCTTGCTGCGCTATTACCGGAGAGTGCCAGTTGATTGCATAAAAAATCGTTATGCAAGCACTCTGTGGGAGTCGAACCCACAAAAGCAAAAAACGACAAGTGCTGACTAAAACATATATTTATGACCGTTTTCATGTTTCTTTCCCAACATTTTATTCACGACTTACATCCATAAATGGATTCTACTCGTAGCATAAACAATTCGCCAAGATTATATAAAGCAAATAAGAATTCATAGTTTTCGATATTTGCGAAGCAAGACATTATAGGCAAAGTTCACGGGAATTCTTTATCAATTACAAAGAAAGAAAGAAACTCCAAACGTCATTCCCACTCCATTATTCTGCACATAACAATTTTTATGCAGTCATATAAGCCGTTAGGTAAAATATGCTGTCTTCAGGAAATGCACGCAAAAATATATATTTAGGGTGAACACTGTATCAACAGTACCATTTCAAAGATTCGCTGGCAAATATTCTTTGACTGGTTCCAAATTTCTAGGTCTTCGCGCACAGCCGCACCGTCAGCAAATAATATGCGTATCAGATTCGCAGCTCAACAGCATAGCCATTTCTTTTGTCTTTGTGTTGGGACCAAAACATGCACATGCAAAGTTCTGCAATGCTTTACCATCCAATTCAGTGCCCACTCAAACTTCATCCCCACTCGACTGTACTGCACGTGGAGATTTATCTGCTCCTAAATACTCGTTTATGAAATATATGCTGTGTTGAAGACTTTATCTAGGAATGTATGTTAACGGCAAATACTATTTCAAAGGTTCCGATACAAAGATGCATTGCCAACCCTTCTTTGAGTCTGTTCTAAATTCCTAGCTCTTCGCACAGAGCCACAACGACAGCAAGTGATATGCATATTATAGACTCAAAGTTCTCTGCTCAACTGCAGAGCCATTCTTTTCTTCTTAATCTGCGGTTATAAACATGTTTATACAAAGTTACGCAATGCCTTATCATATCAAATTTTGTGTCCATTCAAACTTCATCCGCGCTCGGCTGTTTGGTCTTACCCACTTCTTTATGGAATATATGCTGTGTTGAAGAAATATACCTCGGAATGTATAGTTTAGGCAAATACTATTTCAACGGTACCCAAACAAAGATGGCCTGGCAACCCTTCTCTGATTACTGGTCTGAATTGTTAGCTCTTCGCACATAGCCACACTGACAGCAAATCACATGCGTATTTTATACTCAAAATTCCCTGCCCAACTATAGAGCCTGTTCTTTTTAATTTGCGGCCAGAAACATGTATTTGCAAAGTTGCGCAATGCTTTACCATATCACATTTTACGTCCATTCAAACTCCATCACCACTGAGGTGTTTTGCACATAGCCATTTGTGTGCTGTCACCTGCTCTCTTATGTAATATATGCTGTCTTCAGGAAATATATACCAAAATGTATTATTTAGGGCAAACACTGTTTCAACGGTACCAATACAAAGATACCCTAGCAACCCTTCTTTGATTGCTGTTCTAAATTCCTAGCTCTTCGCACACAGCCACACCATCAGCAAATAACATCCTAATTTTAGACTTAAGATTCTCTGCTCAACTGCAGAGTCATTTCTTTTCTTTTTAATTTGCGGCCATCAAAGTTGCACAATACTTTACCATATCACATTTTGTGTCCATTCAAACTTCATCACCACTGCGGTGTTTTGCACCTAGCCGTTTGTGTGCGGTCACTTGGGCCTTTATGTATGTATGCTGTCTTGAGTAGATATATACAACAATATATATTTATGGCGAACACTGTTTCAACAGCACCAACCAAAGATACTTTCTTTAAGTAGAGTTCCGAATTTCTAGCTCTTCGCACATAGCCACACCATCAGCAAATAATATGTGTATTTTAGACTCTCAGCTCAACAGCAGAGCTACTTCTTTTCTGTTTATGTTGGGGCCACAAACATGCACATGCAAAATTATCTGACGCACTTATAGTCTTGATCAAACAACTTTGGTGTGATTGCTACATAAATGAAATCAATGGTTAAGAAAATACAAGCAGCTAGATAGTTTGATTTACATCTAACGCTTAGTGCTGCTTGCTGTTGTGGGTTCGACTCCCATAGGGTGCTTGCATAACGCTTTCTTATGCAACGAATAAGCGCTCCCCGGTGGTAGCACAGCCCGCGTTAAGAATAGCCATTTATGTCATATCCTTTATCAAGATTTAGAAGCTACACGCAGTAGCAGTGAAAAAACTTTTAGTAACATTTTGATATCTACTGCTATTTTAACGATGTAGAAAATTCTGCAGTTTTCGATGATTCAACTAAAACTATAGGGAGAATAGCTTTTGTAAACATTCTCTGACGCACATACACATTTTTAGCCATCGAGAGCTTTTTGTCGTGAGTCCTTATCCATTCAACACTCTTTCGTTAGTATGTAGCACTCCTTTTGATCCTACTGCTATCCTTTGCAGAAATTTTGGTGTGTAATCATTTAACAGGTAACATGGTCTAGCATAATACTTATCTTGCTGTGCTTTCACCGGAGAGTGCGAACTGATTGCATAAAAAATCGTTATGCAGGCACTCTGTGGGAGTTGAACCCACAAAAGCAAGCGACAAGTGCTGACTAAAACATATACTTATGACCGTTTTCATGTTTCTTTCCCAACGATTTTACTCACAACGATTTATATCCATGGCAGACTTCTGATAGTAGCACAAGATCGCCATGAACCCTGTAATTGTAGAAAAAAAAACAAAAGAAAACACTTTATTATTTAAAATATGAACATATCAAGCAAATAAGAATTCATATCTTTTTCGATATTTGCGAATCAAGGCACTATAGTCAAAGTTAGTCTTTTCTGGAATAGACTAACTTAGATGAAGGACAATTTAATTTCTATCATTCTTTATAGATTTCAATTAGACTCTCGAAAAGTCTATTTCGGAATGTATTCACTTTGTCGATAGTACCCAATTTCGCCTGCAAAGAAAATATGCAAATGTTTAGTTACTTGGTGCATTGTTATTTTAAACAATAGTGTGTTTCAATTATAGATTACTAAATGTTGCACCCGAATGTACACAGGATTGCTTCATCAATCACCAAGAAACAAAGAAAGAAACTTCATCCTCACTCGACTGTTCTCCACCTAAACATTTGTGTGCACTCACATCACCCCTTATGTAATATATGCTGACTTCACGAAATACGCACAAAAATATATATTTACGGCTAACACTTGCAACGGTACCAATTTAATGGTACCTTGGCAACTTTATTTGAGCGCAGTTCCAAACTGCTTACCTATTTTGGGTGACTCAAACCCGCTATCTGAAAATAATGGAAAATGATACATTTTGTTTATTGTACTAATGTGTAATTATTGAAAACATATTTGGAGCAAAGCTAGACCCTGCCAATACCTTACTAATACAATAAAATTTTGGGTGGCTCCCCCCTCTCTGGGATTTGAGCGGGAAAGGCCCAATCCCCGTGCACTTATACCACATATATAAGAAAGAAATATGATAATAACCACTTTATCGTATCGATTTAGTCATTGAAAATTAAACATATTATACACTAGTTAAATACAAATGATCAAATGTAGGAAACAGTGCCGCTCACTTCAAACCTGGACCATGATAGTCCGTTTTGGGTGGTCCCCCCTGCTATCTGAAAATAAGGAAAAAATGAAACATCTTCGAGTTTATCTGCTATCTGAAAATAAGGAGAAAAAATGACACATTTTCGGCTTTATCCTGATTATTGTACCGATTTGAAAACTCCCGGGCTCGTGTATCATACATTTCCCTCCTACTTGCTTAAAGATGTGTTTCAATACTGGGGATCGGCGTGCCGCTTTAATTCCACGCTATATAATCATATAGAATTCAATTGCTCTCGCTTTGAGGCACCTCAGTGATTAGCTCTAACTTTACCTGATATATCTCAACTTATATTATCTATTATCTGAGGCATGAATCCTGCACACCAATACCCTATTATTCAAATATTTACAGAAAGTTCATGCCTAATATACCCTATTTGAAGAACATGCACAATTTTTAAATGGGCTGCATATCTTTTATTTCTTCGCAAAAGTGTAGAAACGTTACTTGCACCTTCACCTGTCAAACGTTTTTTACATTCGGGCCTTTTAATGTCATGTGACCAAATTCAAGTGACTAGAAATTTAAATACAAGCGTGTCCAAAGACATGACCCAGTCGAATTACCAAACAAAGAAAGAGAGAAAAACTCTGAAACGAATACTGTTAGGCCGAAAAAAATGAAGAACTTTGTTTCAGGACGCAACTTTTTCATAATTTTAATACAGAAAAACGAATTTTCAAGAGTGGGAGCTACCCGGAAAGGGATGTTGGAGAGGTTGGGTTTTGACGATTCACGTATTTACTGACATTTACACAATTTTACAATTCCACCAGTTCGGCATTTTTTTTTTTTTTTTTTTTTTTTTTTTTTTTGTCATTTGCGGAAAAAGCAAAGTCTAGGTGGAGAAGCACCTAAGAAACTTTCGATTAAAATTTTAGAACTATTTGAAAAAGACTGAGACAAATGAATGGTTTGACAATTTAGTTATTTATTACCATTTATTCCAGTTTGTTGCCAAACTTCAAAAGTCCGCCATTTCGGAAGGCGAACCGCTGGGAAACATCCCTGCGTAACATCTAAACGATTGGAGTAAAGCTGTAGGAGGAGTAGCATTTTAAAAATGGGTCAAAACGAGCACAAAAAGTGCCGCCATTTTGTCAGATTTTTGTCAATCGTCAAAAAAAGTAATAGCCAGGTGGGGAACCACCCGGAGAACATATCTGCGCAATATTAAAACGATTGTAGGAAAGTTGTACGAGGAGGAGCATTTCAAAAACAGTTAAACATACGTACATACATTCAAGCCCCCTACAGCGATACGACTAACCCAAAAAAGGGTTATAGATTATCTGCAAAATGCATACTCAAATAATCGATAAATGAAAAATTATGTATTGATTTATTCTGTACACCCACAGTATTTAACTTTTATTTTTTTTCTATACTTTTTGAAATATCCGTTCAAAAGTTTTTGGCGGATAATTACAAAATTTATTGTCACTATTTAATGTAATAGAGTATGCTCCCTGTACACACAAAAATGTCACTTTTGTGGCAGATTTGTAGCTTTTTCTTTGCAGTTATATTGTTCCCTTTTAAGAAAGCTTGACAAAGAAGTGTATATCATTACCGTTGTATTTGGGGCCTAAAGCATATGCCAATATCGGTTGCCGAATCTAGTACAATGTGACCGCAGAGCCGCAGTTGGCTTAAATATCCTTATATAGCGAGGAATTGAAGTGGTACGTTGAAATCCTTTCAGCAGGCCACTTCTCGGAGCTCCTCATTAATTAGCTCTAAGAAACGGCCCGCTACTGAGGTTCGGCGTATTTTCCAAGTAAAAATAATGAAAAGCTGATTTGAAGCTACTCAGTGATATGTAGCTCACTAAAATTTGTGCCTGTTTTCTTTTCGCATGAACTTGCAGTAAATGCACGAATATTATGCACTGTTATGCTAGATTTGAGCCTCAGGACAATTTGACCCCTATCAGCGGAACAGCGGAAGGGCTGCATCTGCTGCGCGGGATGTGCGGGAATCCCGCGATTCGTGAAACAATCCCGCAAAAGCGACGAGGAGAGTGCGGGCCCGATCACGCGCTTTTCGAAAAAATTGCAATAGCAGTGCGAGATTTTGAAATTATGAAAACAAATAACGTATTTACATTGCATGTTTCTTTCTGTTTTTTTTAATATTCTTTTCTGCCACACTTACGCATATATGCATTACTTGTTTGCTAAAACTTGGAAGACAAGACGTTGGTTGTTTTACTTTGATAAAATAACAGCTACCTCTCAATTGAGTCTGCTGTATGTATGCCTATACATATGATCCCGCACTCTGATTCCAAATCTCGCGCTTCCTTCAAATAGTTGCAGGATTGCCCACAATTTTACGATTTTGCAGATAAACAGCCATACACGTTAATGCAAGGAAGAGCTGACTCGAAGCTAATCACTGATGTACCTCGAAGTGAGAGCAACTGAATGTTTATATAGCGGGAAATTGAAGCGGTACCCCGATCCCCAGTACCGAGACACCTTCAAGCCATTCCTCTTCTTTTTTTCTTTATTATATCTCCCCGACCAAGGGGAGACATATAGTGTATGCACGTTCTTTGCGTGCATGTAAGTACAGTGTCTGTGTTTTGTCACTTATTCAAGTAATAAAGTACGCTCCCTGTGTGCAAGCAAATGACAATTATTGCGGGAGATTAGTAGTTGTTTCCGTATTCTGTTCTTATAAGAAAGAGTGAGACAGAAGTTGTATATCATTACCGTTGTATTTGTGGCCTTTAGCATATGCCAATAAGGACTTGTGGGTTGTCGACTCTAGCACAATGTGGCCGCAGAGCTCCAGTTGGTTTAAATATCCTTATATAACGAGGAATTGAAGCGGTACGTTGAAACCCTTTTAGCATGCCGCTTCTTGGAGCTACTCATTGATTAGCTCCAAGCGGCCGGCTACTGAGGTTCAGCGTACATACCAAGTAAAAATACTGAAGAGCTGACTTGGAGCTACTCAGTGATATGTAGCTCACTAAAATTTGTGCCTGTTTTCTTTTCGCATGAAATTGCAGTAAATGCACGAATATTAGGTACTGTTAGGCTTCGCAGATTTGACAGAGATATACCAGGTACACGGCTGCATCTGCTGCGCGGGATGTGCGAGAATCCCGCGCTTCTTGAAACAATCCCGCACTGTCCTCGGCTCTTTTCAAAAGCAATCCCGCACAATTGTAACAGCAGAACGAAATTTTGAAATTATGAAAACAAGTAACGTATTTACATTGCATGTTTACTTTCTGCCACAGTTACGTATATATACATTACTTGTTTGTTAAAACTGGGTACACAAGAAGTTGGTTGTTTGGACTTTAATAAAATAACAGCTAAATATCAATTGAGTCTACTGTATATATGTCTATACATTTGATCCCGCATTCTGATTCCAAATTCCGCTCTTCCTTTAACAAAATCGTAACCCAACTATTAATAACAAATTGCAGCGGAAGTTGGACGTGAACCAACTCCATTGTGCACGCAGTTTAGAAGTTTTGTCTTCAAAGAGGAAGGTTATAAGGCACCATAAGATCGAATAGTATATCGCTCTCCTCGTATGCGGTTCGTACAACAGCACAGAAATAGAAATAAACCTAAATTTCGAACATCTTTTATGCATGTATCTACGTAACGGCATATTGCAAAAAGAATGGATATGTACCTGGAAGAGATGACTCGGAGCTATTCAGTGATGTGCCTCATAATTCACATTATGCACAATGCGCACTTGCATCTGTACTGTACATTTTCGTACAAATGTACTTTCTATAACACCTTACCTGAGGTCCAGGTACCCCTAATCTGATCCACCCTCAGCACCCTTACACAATATACAGTATATAGAAAGTTCGAATATTTCTGCCTCTTGCGCGAAGAAGGGCACACGTTAAATAATATCTCCTGCTCCTTTAAATATGGTTGCCCTAGAGCTTTGCCTGCATAGCAGTTTTTTAAACGCCTGACCTTTTCTGACACATTTCACCCCAGGCCACACGTTGTCAGACTGAGAGCTAAAATCGATCAAAATCACATTTCCGAAATCGCTCGAATTTCTACTTCGCGCATGCGCAGCGAATAATACACACCATGCACAATGTGCACTTGCATCTTTACTGTACATTGTCGTACAAATGGACTTTCTATAACGCCTTACCTGAGGTCCAGGTATCCCTAATCTGATCCACCCTCAGCACCCTTACACAATATACAGTATATAGAAAGTTCGAATATTTCTGCCTCTTGCGCGAAGAACGGCACGCGATAAATAATATCTCTTGTTCCTTTAAATATGGTTGCCCTAGAGCTTTGCCTACATAGCCGTTTTTAAACGCCTGACCTTTTTTTACTTTTTTCACCCCAGGCCACACGTTGTCAGACTGAGAGCTAAAATCGCTCAAAATCACATTTCCAAAATCGCTCGAATTTCTACTTCGCGCATGCGCAGCGAATAATACACACCATGCACAGTGTGCATTTGCATCTGTACTGTACATTGTCGTACAAATGGACTTTCTATAACGCCTTAGATGAGGTCCAGGTACCCATTATCTGATCCACCCTCAGCACCCTTACACAATATACAGTATATATAAAGTTCGAATACTTTCGCCTCTTGCGCGAAGAAGGGCACGTGTTAAGTAATATCTCTTGTTCCTTTAAATATGGTTGTCCTAGAGCTTTGCCTGCATAGCAGTTTTTTAAACGCCTGACCTTTTCTGACACATTTTACCCCAGGCCACACGTTGTCAGACTGAGAGCTAAAATCGCTCAAAATAACATTTCCAAAATCGCTTGAATTTCTACTTCGCGCATGCGCAGCCAATAATACACACTATGGACAATGTGCACTTGCATCTGTACTTTACATTGTCGTAAAAATGTACTTTCTATAACTCTTTACCCGAGGTCCAGGTACCCCTTATCTGATCCACCCTCAGCATCCTTACACACTATGCAGTATATAGAAAGTTCGAATACTTTCGCCTCTTGCGCGAAGAAGGGCACGTGTTAAATAATATCTCTTGTTTCTTTAAATATGGTTGCCCTAGAGCTTTGCCTGCATAGCAATTTTTTAAACGCCTGACCTTTTCTGACACATTTCACCCCAGGCCACACGTTGTCAGACTGAGAGCTAAAATCGCTCAAAATAACATTTCCAAAATCGCTTGAATTTCTACTTCGCGCATGCGCAGCGAATAATACACACCATGCACAATGTGCACTTGCATCTGTACTTTACATTGTCGTACAAATGGAATTTCCATAACGCCTTACCTGAGGTCCAGGTACCCCTAATCTGATCCACCCTCAGCACCCTTACATAATATACAGTATATATAAAGTTCGAATATTTCTGCCTCTTGCGCGAAGAACGGCACGCGTTAAATAATATCTCTTGTTCCTTTAAATATGGTTGCCCTAGAGCTTTGCCTGCATAGCAGTTTTTTAAACGCCTAACCTTTCTTTACTTTTTTCACCCCAGGCCACACGTTGTCAGACTGAGAGCTAAAATCGCTCAAAATCACATTTCCAAAATCGCTCGAATTTCTACTTCGCGCATGCGCAGCGAATAATACACACCATGCACAATGTGCACTTGCATCTGTACTGTATATTGTCGTACAAATGGACTTTCTATAACGCCTTACCTGAGGTCCAGGTACCCATTATCTGATCCACCCTCAGCACCCTTACACACTATGCAGTATATAGAAAGTTCGAATACTTTCGCCTCTTGCGCGAAGAAGGGCACGTGTTAAGTAATATCTCTTGTTCCTTTAAATATGGTTGCCCTAGAGCTTTGCCTGCATAGCAGTTTTTTAAACGCCTGACCTTTTCTGACACATTTCACCCCAGGCCACACGTTGTCAGACTGAGAGCTAAAATCGCTCAAAATAACATTTCCAAAATCGCTTGAATTTCTACTTCGCGCATGCGCAGCGAATAATACACACTATGGACAATGTGCACTTGCATCTGTACTTTACATTGTCGTACGAATGGAATTTCCATAACGCCTTACCTGAGGTCCAGGTACCCCTAATCTGATCCACCCTCAGCACCCTTACACAATATACAGTATATAGAAAGTTCGAATATTTCTGCCTCTTGCGCGAAGAACGGCACGCGTTAAATAATATCTCTTGTTCCTTTAAATATGGTTGCCCTAGAGCTTTGCCTGCATAGCAGTTTTTTAAACGCCTAACCTTTCTTTACTTTTTTCACCCCAGGCCACATGTTGTCAGACTGAGAGCTAAAATCGCTCAAAATCACATTTCCAAAATCGCTCGAATTTCTACTTCGCGCATGCGCAGCGAATAATACACACAATGCACAATGTGCACTTGCATCTGTACTGTACATTGTCGTACAAATGGACTTTCTATAACGCCTTAGCTGAGGTCCAGGTACCCATTATCTGATCCACCCTCAGCACCCTTACACAATATACAGTATATATAAAGTTCGAATACTTTCGCCTCTTGCGCGAAGAAGGGCACGTGTTAAGTAATATCTCTTGTTCCTTTAAATATGGTTGTCCTAGAGCTTTGCCTGCATAGCAGTTTTTTAAACGCCTGACCTTTTCTGACACATTTCACCCCAGGCCACACGTTGTCAGATTTACAGCTAAAAACGCTCAAAATTGGTTTTTCAAAATCGCTCTAATTTCTACTTCGGGCATGCGCAGCGAATAATACACACTAGGCACAATGTGCACTTGCATCTGTACTGTACATTGTTGCACAAATGTACGTTCTATAACGCCTTACCCGAGGTCCAGGTACCCCTTATCTGATTCACCCTCAGCACCCTTACGCATTATGCATTATATAGAAAGTTCGAATATTTTTGCTTCTTGCGCGAAGAAGGATTCGCGTTAAATAATATATCTTGTTCCTTTAAATACGGTTGTCCTAGAGCTTTGCCCGCATAGCAGTTTTTTAACGCCTGACCTTTTTTACTGGGAGAAACAAATAATGAAGAGCTGACTTGGAGTTATCAAATGTGTACGAATTCTCTTAAATCCCACGTAAATCAAGGCACAATGCATATTTATTATCGCTTAAATTGTATATGTGTATATAGTTATTTTCTCATACGAGGGAGAGGAGAACGAATGGATACAGTAGATCCAAATTGGTGAAATCAAAAAGAACATCTTCCGTGGTTCAAAACAAATTTATTTTGTCAAATATCACAAAATGATGCACATATAAATCGATAAGGTTGCAAAACTTCCAGCAGGCTTATTTAGTGGAGTTTGAATTTAGCATTTTCTGTCACCAATTATGATCTACGCTAATTCTATCTCCCCTCCCTCGTATATGTTTGAAAATAAAACAGTGAATCTGAATAACTGGCAGAAACGAGTAATGAAGAGCTGACTTGAAGCTATCAAATGTGTACGAAGAGAACAAACGGTTACACACTGGAAACAGTTTCTAACTCTGTTAAATCCCACGTAAATAAGCGGGAGCTGACTTGGAGCTATCACATGTTTACGAAAAGGAGACCAAACGGTTACAGTAAATTCAAATTGTTGAAATTAAAACAAGCCCCGACACTAAATCACATTATTTACGATTATCGCCCAAGATTGTTACTAGAGTCGTATGATACCACAATTTCATTTTCTCGGTAATAAAGACCTAATTCAAATGATTCCGATTATTTATTTATTTATTCAAACGTCTTCGAATACATACATGCAATTTCATTTACAAAATTTACCATAGAGAAAAAATTAAATTACGAAAACTTTATTATCGCCCAAGACTTGTAAATATTACTCGTGTTGTACGATAGCATAATTTCATTTTCTAAGAAATATAAACCTACAAATACACAAACAATAATAACATATGCAAAATACAATTTAGCCATTTTATGCTTTAAAAACAGGTTTCTATATTTATTAACCTTGTTTACTGGTACCCAAAAAGGTGAAAGGCACAAAAAACAGGTTTCAGTAGCAGGTGTCTCCCTAAGGCTGGAGTTTTATATAAAAAACATTAGGGAGACACACGATTAAACAAAAATGTCTATATCTTTAAATACGTCTTTTTCAGGGAATTTTTTTAATCAATCATAATAAAAAGGCAATACCAAGAAGATTTATGTTAAAAACCAATCAAATTGTGCCCTGACAAGAAAAATATTTAGCAAAATGAAATATGTCTCCCTAAGGTCTATTATTAAATATTGTCTCCCTAAGGTCGGTTTCATATATATATATATATATATATATATATATATATATATATATATATATATATATATATATATATGCATGAATATGCAGTATGTTTGTGTGTATGTGTGTGTATGTTCTTGACAACACAATGCATCAAAGGGCGTGAAAATTCAACGGAATGTATCATCCGACTTCAGTTTCGTAGGATAGAAGCTGGGAGAGCTTGGAACAATGTACCAAATTCTAACTTGCAAGTTTATTGTTGACGTCACAGGACGTTATAACATGTAAAGCTTGAAAATTTGTCACATGGAACTGTCTATTTCGCTATTGAACAGCATGTGATTTTGATCGCCGACAGTTTGAAGGAATTTTGACTCTATATTATATGTGTAATGCCCCCCTGACGGATGGGGGAATCTTGAGAATAGATACCCTGTTAAGCGTTCCGTGCATGTCGGAATTTCTTTCCTTCTTGCTCTTCTTGTACTCTTTCTTCATTCTTCGGTTATTTTTCTAATTTATCCCTTGAGCAAATGCAAACTTTCGTTGTTATTGAATCGAATGTTGAGCACTAATCAAACAAAACCTCTCTGCATAATGGGAGTGACCGTATAGAGAGCCAATATCTGTACGTTAACTAAAGGGTTGGATTTGTTTTCAATGTTTTTTTTTAAAGATTTGCCTTTCAAGTCTCCATTTTAAAACTCTAAGAAAGGCATTTCAGGACGTAATTGGTGACGGGGTTTTGTTACATGCAGGTTCATACCCGCTTTGGAAACGGAGGTGCGCTCAGAACATTTAGAGTAGTACCCAGGATTGGAGGGATGATTGCCCGAACACTCGCGTAACGTCTAAAATACATCTATATTAGATCGGAAATATCGGCAACTTCGTCGGCCGATGTATCGGTTGCACATAGGATTAACTATGGCCCGACGCATAATATATATAGCGGCTTCGTACATCGGATATACATCGAGCCGATATATCTTTAATACGTCGGGCCACCGTCGGAAATATCCCTACAAATTCTTCGACGTCGGATACCAACCGTCGGCTATACGTTGGTTATACGTTTATATTCCGATGCATTTCCGACGAACTTCCGATGATTTTTATATGCATAAAATGCATATTTCCGAGGTTTTCCAACGCATTTCCGACCAAGTGACAATCGGAAAATATGCGTTTTAGACGTATAAAAATGTGTGTGCGCATTTGAAAAAAAAATTGTTTCTAACTTTAACTGACCCATTGAACCCTTACCAACCATTCATAAATCACATATTCATACATACACCATAGCATAATAATATACAAAATACCTCTACTCGAAGGCGGCTGGGGCTGCCTCGGCAGTGTAATTAAGTGGTCTATTTCGTCCCAAAAAGTTTACGTCTTACATTTTCGTTTTTTGTTACCGCTGGCGCTTTTAAATTTAGTTATTTGTATTGTCTTTTCCTCCTTTATGTTTGCTGAAGGATAGTTTATTGAGGCAAATGATAATTTTCAAGTATATTCATAATGCTCCACTATTGATTCTTCATAATGTCCCCTACAAAACGTCAATCGATAATTTTCCGACGCCGAATAAGCATCGGAAAATATGCGTTTTATAGACGTTTAAGAAATACGCATAATACGCGTTGGCAATATCGGGAATATGTGGAGCACTCGTACACAACGCAATACATATATATATATATATATATATATATATATATATATATATATATATATATATATATATATATATATATATATACATACATATACATATACATATATATATATATATATACATAGAACATAAAAGTTTTCATTTCAAGTTATGCGTGAAATACACAAATTTAGAGATCCAGTGGAAATCGGTATATTTCCAACGTTTCACCAACAAATATAACTATATGTATGATATACGTATATATTTATACGCATATTACATGCTCGTAATATCTCGAATAAAACAAATAAAGTTCCTTCGGAATTCGGTATATTTCCGACGTATAGCCGATGCAGTGATATATTTGTATATTATACGATTATTGTAATGCGTCGGTTATACATCAGTAATATTTTTTTCAACAACAAGTTTTGTTCCGTCGGAAGTCCGTATATAACAGACGTTGGGCCAACATATACAAATATATGTATAATATACGTATAATTAAATACATCGAATATACGCATGCAATATCCGTTTCAATTTCTTTTTACCATTGGTCGGAAGTTTATCTATTTCCAACGTATAACCAATGCATAAAAATATATGTATAATATATGCCTTAAGGAATACGTATAATATAAGAATATAAAATTTTAAAAAAATCCCAATTGGTAGGAAGTTCGTCGGAAAAAGATGTCGGCCCGATGAATATTTGCCAACATCTATTAAACTGAACAAAATAATCATCGGGCCAACGTCGGTAGCCGATAAACTTCCGACGAATGGGAAAAAATGGAAATTCGACTGTTGCCAACCTATAACCGATGCATTACCGATGCATCGAAGCCCATGCCGACGTTTTAAGAGCTGGTTTATACCGTTCCCACGTCGGCCTGACGTTACGCGAGTGTTCAGGTGGGTATCCCTAAAAAAAGCTGGAGACAGGATGGAGTTACATTACAATCAGTGATGTCATATTTAAAATTGAGGGTAGGGAATAGAATCGTCTTCCCCAAAAGTGACAATTGTAACTGACTATTCAAGCCGCAGTAGGTCGACAAAAGGGCATGAGAGTGGAAATAAGACTGCAATAGTGATAATCGAATAAGTCATCACAGGTTTGACATTAATTGACAATTTGATCTGTATTTGTTCTTCCTATATTATAATTAATAGTAAGATTTGTTTAATTCACTTTTTCTGGTTTAAATCGTAAACATTAAGATAGTAATAGTGACTTATTGAGAAAATGTATACCAGTTTCATATAGTATAAATATAGCAAGTGTTAACATATTCCACTGTACTCGAGTTGTGGGCACACCTGTACATGATTTTTCCTCTTGTTATTTTGCTGTGATTTTTTATTCTTATGCCACTCTGCTGTGATTTTACTGTTATCTAGAGTTACGTGTTCCTGTACGTGAATGCTCCAGTGGTAGGCCTGTTGTTGATTGCGACGATCATCATGTTGATCAGTGAAAGGCGTTACTTGTGAGTAGCAGACAAATCATCCATCATCGAAATCAATACGCTTTTATTTTTAAAAAATAAAACCACTGTCTTAACCACAATACATATACATACTGCTTACTCATTGTACAATTG
This sequence comes from Protula sp. h YS-2021, assembly GCA_949752745.1. Classification (NCBI taxonomy): domain Eukaryota; kingdom Metazoa; phylum Annelida; class Polychaeta; order Sabellida; family Serpulidae; genus Protula; species Protula sp. h YS-2021. Next base: position 64,582,918 of record OX457031.1, on the reverse strand, counting down.
AACAATAATATTCAAAGATGAATAATAAACAAAAAACGCAAGCGCAGCATAAAATGTCTTTGCATATGTATTTTAAATACATTTCAACGAAAAAATATTAAGAGAATAGATTCTTCTTCTTTTAAATGTCCCGACTTTCAAACTGAATAGAAGGAGAGGTAAAAACAGCAATGCTTTGGTGACAACAGTGTACAAATGTTTTAAAAAATTATTTCGAAACATTTGTGTGCCCTGTTCATACCATCGCTGTTGCAGACACGTTTGACACTCTTCAAATCTGAATTGTTTCTTTTACTTATGAACACATATATTAATCTGGTCAATTAACTTTTCTTAAATTTCCTGTTAAAATACTCTGGTCAAAGCTAAAGCTTATAGGCAAAGCAATATAAAATATTGGTGACCGTAAACGAACGCTTATCAGCAGAGTAGTTTTGTGAGATTTTTTACAATAAAAGTTGTGCTGTTTAAATTAAGTTTAAAATGGATCTAAACATCACCAAAGAAATTCAGACGATATAATATTTACTTTTGACTTCAGGGCGTATTTTCCTATACTTCCCTACACTTGCATGATAAGGATATCATTATGAAATAGTATTTGACTAGTGCAATAAAATCTCGCGTTGCACTATAAATCAAGAATTTTCAGCTAGAAACAGATGTAAACATATGAGAATAATATTTTCAGACAAATGTAACATAGCTAGCACCAATGAAAAAGTGGTATTCAATGTCAAGTAATCAGTAAAATATGCCAGAAATTTGAAATAATGAGATGGGGTTATAGAGAATATTAGGCAAAGAAAAAATATTATTAGATGAATTAGTTTTAGCCTTTAATTCTAAATGTTTTCCTGCATGCCAAAAAATGTTATCAAACTCAATTAGAATTTTTCCAAATTGAGCCACAATAAAACAGTCTATGGTTTAGTCTTCAATACTCTCTCACTCCAAAACATCAGGCATTTTGCCTACATACCTTAACTTCTGGAACTAGCCTTCAGGGAATAACAGAGAAATTGCAAAAATGGTAGTTTTCAGCCATTTAATAGCACTGAGACATTCAATGCTAATTCTTGACTGATGCTATGAAACTGTTATTTTATATATTACACATGTAGACTTATGCACATAATTTAGTAACATTGTTGGCCATTGTTATTACCATAGCCATTAATAATAAAATACAAGTTTATGCTACAATTAATCACATTTTTTCTCACTGAAAGAAGTTACAATTTCTTAAATTATTTCTCAGATGTTCATGAATATAAATTATTTCATTTCTTTATATATCATATTTCTTGAAATCTTTTTCACATTATATGGATAATAACCTGGAAACATGTATATAACATTAATGTTATAGCGTTTGGGCTGGGGTTAACTATATCAGAGACGATGGATGCGACAGAGACAATGGATGTGGCAGCTATAGAGACGGAGAAAAAAGTGACGCATACATTCGCTGCAGCGGTGTATGGAGCTGCTATGACGAAAGGCTGTATTACTATCAGAATATCAGAACGGACTATCTAATGAGCCTTACAAGAATTAGCCATTCAATAATTGGCATTGGAATAATGGACATTACAATGCCAATTTGCACATCCTTCAATTTGCGAATATTATTATTTATTCTTGTAATTATTTATTCTAGTCATTAATCATTATACAATAATAATAATAATAATAATAATAATAATAATAATAATAATAATAATAATAATAATAATAATAATAATAATAATAATAATAATAATAATAATAATAATAATAATAATAATAATAATAATAATAATAATAAAATAAGAAGAAGAAGAAGAAGAAGAAGAAGCGCAAACTTTTTACTTTTAAAATCTATTCATGAAAACTGACTTCATGCATATCCTGTATTATCTCATGACCCAAAGGAACTTTCACTAAAGGATGACCACAGCACCTTATGATTGTTACTGGCTAGACAGTAATGCGATTAGTATCTACTTGATCCCTGCACGACCTCACACTCCCGACCTATCAGCTACATCTCAGCTAGATCTCAGTAGGTAGAGTAGATATTGTAAACAACTGCAGAGAAAAATTCCTCCAACAAGTTTTGGATGTTACACTCTCCGTATGTAACAACATTATTTTAGCTACTTCTATTGCTTTTTATGGGATATTAAGATGAAATCTCAAAATGAAACAAACAAGAGAAGCAGAGAATTAGCAGTCAGATATTTACTCTATATTTAAAAATAACTGAAACAATAAATATGTTATTTTGAGTTGTGAAGTCGTTTTTTATTATGGTCTTCGTGTTTTATTTAATTGACTTAGACTTTATATACTATGTGCACGGAGATTCAGTATCAGGCATAATTGATCATATTGATTGAACCTGCCATTTGACTTTTTATGCCGGTTAAGATTAACAGTGGTGAACGTTACGTCAGTTGGCTAGAGCGTTGGTCTGCTAATCCTAGGCACAATGGTTCGAAACTGGTGAGGAGTAGTAAACAAAGGATAGACTTTTGCTCCGATTACTTCATCTAGGTGAATGCAATGGGTTACATGACCCAAAATTATCACCAAATGAATTTTTATGTCATCATTTTTAAGAAAAAAAATCATCTACAGTTTACAGAGAGTTCTGTATGTGTCAGTCACAACAATGCCACTTGATCGGTTTCGGCAAATTATTTCATTTCGTTGTCGTTTATTTTTCTTTCTTTCTCCTTCCTCACTTTATATGACAGAACAGTGTTACATCTTTATCGCAGTTTGTTTCGGTAGTTTTATATGGAAGATTTGATTATGTGGCTGTTCTGACCTTTGGACAGTCGGTTATCTAGTTGGTGTAGCTCTGCATTAGTTGCGTAGTTGTTGCAGTTTCAAAAAGTCGGTTTCGTAGTTTGTCTAGCGTGAGACAGTATCAGGTATTAGTAATTTCTTTTTACAGAATTAGCCCCGCTAGCTCAAACAGCATCAGTTGCCATTAAGATTTCTGATTATGATCAGATATGAATCATACAACAAATGTGCAGTATTAAAATATTAAAATTAGTGCAAATATAACGCTAAGATTTCAAGTAGTCAAGGGACATTTTTAATTTTGTTTTCCAGTCATCGATCTGTCTTAGTACAATGTTAATTTTCATAAACGTCCAGATGGGCATATGCAGTATGAATGTCTTGTTTCGCGCCTAGAGTTTGATACTGAGAATCGGCCTGGCATTCTTCTGGCTCGAATGGGGGATTGTGGCTCTGCATCGAAGACATATTGTAGCAATCACGAGCATCATTTGAGCCAATCTCCTTTGAAACACCTCTTCTAGAAAGTTATTATTATATGAATTTCATTAAATAAATATAAACGAAATTAAGGAAATTTAAGCAAATGTAAATTTAACTGAAATAGCCATGTCATGCTAATTTTTTTAATATTCACCCGGTCATTTCAAATAAAATTGATAATATGTTTCAGTACAATTACAAATGCGTACCTCAAAAGCTTATACAATACAACGACAAATGCAACAATAAAAGCCACCAGCAGTGTTACACTCACTGAGATGGCTATGTATAGTGCCAAGGAGTTGTCAAGTTTCTTTTCTGCAGAAAATGAGATGATTTTAAAAAATTGTTATACCATACTATAATATGTTTGATGATTTCAGTTTCATGTAATTATGCAATTCAGATGAATTTGAGCAGTAAAATAAAACAGGACATGCAAATATATGTAGATTTGCAATTACTAAGCATTTTTCGAAATGTGTTTTTATGAATCAATGTGCACAAGTGGTGACATTACCAGCTGATGAATCATCAAGTCTCCCATCACACATATCTCCATGGTAATTGTCGTAACATGAACAAATGTAACTTCCGTCTACGTTTGTGCAAACTCCATGAATGCAAAAATCTTTCCTGTTTTCTTCGCTACATTCATCTATATCTAAATGGTTTACATTTTTTACGTTTACGCATACCCCTCAAAACATGTGCAGTTATAACTGCCATTTGTGTTAGTGCAGTTACCATGCAGACAGTTATTATCTATGCTCTCTACACTGCATTCATCAATATCTTTTGGTTAAAGGTAGAGTTTCTCTGAGAATTGAATAGAACACATACGAAAACACAAAATGGTGTTATTGATGTTGTAATTATTACAATTAAAACACATAGTCTTGACGTAAAAATGTTGTTAGGATGAAACAGACATCCATTATTTGCTAATATGTAATATTAAGTAATAAAAAGAAAACAATTGTTTTATATAGCAATCACAATTTCAAAATAACCTGTTTCGCAACGAGTACCAGTGAATCCTCTAAGACACTGACAGGTAAATGTCACAAGCCCGTCAAGACATGCTGCGTCATTCAAACACGGATCTTCCAAGCAGTTGGCAATGTCTTTGTAAAACAAAGTCCCTCGATATATAGATAATCATTTTTAAAGATATTGTTATATATTCAATAGGCATGTCATTGTTTAATACTAGGGAACAAAATGTTTGGGATAGTGAATAAAATTTCTTACCAGTTTCACAATGTTCACCGGTGTAACCAGTGTTACATTGACACGTAAAAGAGTTTGCTCCATCGGAACATTCACCACGCCCATTGCATGCATTTGACAGGCACTCATTTATATCTAAATAATTTATATTTATATTGAAAGTAACAGTGTCAGAACACATGAATTATGCAGTGATATAAGTCTTAAAGGTCCGCTTGAATGATAATATCCGTGAAAACAGTTCAATGACCAAGAACAATATTAAGGAAAATTATAAGCTAATGATCTATTATCGAATTTAAAAAATTACGTTGAATAAGGCAGTTTGAATGTGAAATAATATTGTTCAAGGAAGCAACGTAATAAATTCTAAATATTATTACATTTTTCTCAATTCTACTATTTATTTCAGTTGTAATTTGGCTGGAATATCGTGTTGCAATGCCATATTTCAGTAGAAAATGCAATAAGTAGAATAATTTAATGTCATAATAAGTACAAGAACACTTTATGATATATGTGATAAGTAATGTTTCGTCACGACCTGTTTCACATTGTTCTCCAGTGTAGCCACTTTTGCACTGACAGGTAAAAGAATTATGACCATCAATGCACTCTCCTCGCTGATTACAAGCGTCTTGTTGGCAATCATCAATGCCTACAGTTTTAACGCAAATGCGATAAAAAGTGAACTCCCCAGATATTTTTCTGCTTGATTACAACAACACATTCTACTTCAAATAATAATATTCGAGAATATGCATGTTTTTCGTATCTTGTATATATCATAACAGTAATGATTAAACGTTTTTATATTTTCATAAAAATATGGGGTATCAATAAAGCATCTTAATTTGCATACTATTTTGGCATGTTCTTCCTGTGTATCCGCTTTCACAAGTGCACGTGTACTCTCCATTTGCACATTGACTTGAGCATATGCCGTTTACGCATGGAGAGGATGAGCATGGATCTACGATAACATTTTATAATTTTTCTATTTACACTTGAAGTTATCAAACCATGTTAGATTCGCTAGAGACTAGGTATTTATCCTGAAAATATAATTCAACCACAAGAGCGGATAGACTGATCCGAAAATATCCCCACAATCTGTACCGCTGACAACTCAAGCCTCAAAGGCCAGGGGGGAGTTTAGGATAGTGCAAACACGAGTATGAGCCATGAATCCTTGTATAAGTATGTTCTTTTCTAAATTAGATACTGTTTGCAATTCTATGTTTCTTACGCCTTTATGTCCATCTCAAGTACACACTTTCAGTAGTGAGTTGTGACGTTTAAAACACTGGAGGAAATGGGAATGGAACTATCTGTATTTATTCGTCACATCCACGGCAGCAAATACTACTGTCTTTGATACAATGGTAGCCATGAAATACATTTAATGCCTTTACTTTTTACCTTTTCTCTTGCAAATTGAAGGCCTCCTGTTTGCGCTGTTGCAGTGTGCGTTTCTCCATTGTCCGTTATTAAACAGTCTTCCACATTTATGATTACTGTCATCAGGTTTATTAGGTTCCCAGTTCTGATATGAATACGGCCTGTCGTCATACCAGCGCCACCTGTTCCTGCAGCGAATGCATGCGTTACTTTCCTCTCCGTCAATACAGCTGTTGCATCCATTGTCCGTGATAAGGCCTATCCATGCCCCATCACTATAATGTTAATAGTTATGCTTATTTTCAGGTTGTATTTCAGATCTATTATATATTTAGCTAAAATAGGTTCACACAAATCTGTGTTGAGACAACACCAGTTTTAGCTTTACTGTTTGCTTCCACAAAGCTTGTTTTTTAAACATAATTGTTGTAAATGCTATCATATATATATTAAAGATAAATTAGGTTTATTATGTATTGGGAGGCATGTAAGATATAACTTATCTTATAAGCGAGAAATAATTTGTGATTAATGTGAAAATTTATTGCAACTTGCAATTTCTAGTTATAAGAAAAGTTATGGTGGTGGCAATGGTGGCTACTATTACTACATTGTACGCATATCTTCAAAATAACTAGAGTGAGATTCTCAAGCTTTCAAAGATGTTTGAAGAGTGCAAAGTTATCAAGATATGTTACATAGTTACATGCTGCCTATGTTTTCCATGATGAAGATATTCTCCTCCTCTGTTTGAATACTCAGCAAATCAACGCCTGAGCCCAGGTCTCTGCATTTTCTGCGTGCACCAGCTCCATCAACTACATAACTTTCATGTGGAAAATAATAGCAGAAATTGCCGTGCAAAATCCATCGACCATCTGAATAGAAATCAAGATGAACTAAACAGTAAACATTATTATGTTGCTTTGAATAGTTAGAGATAACACAGAACACGTGACATGTGATGGCAAAATACTTTAAGTATGCAATATAATTAATAGAATATAATTCTCTCCTATTTTGTCAGGTAATGTAAGAAATCTGCGGCTCATTGGATTGGTAGCCTGCTATTCATTGTTCCTAAAACTCGTCTTTAATTGGAATTGGAATTAAGAATTGGACTTAATTTTGGTACACAGGGAAATATATGAAACCAAAGTTCTCAACCACTTTACCAAATGCCAATACGTTACAAGGTCTGACGGCTGTTGTCTAAAATAGCGGTTCTCCATCACAACTAAAATGGTCTGTAATTAATAATTATATGTCATTTGCACAAACTGATTTTTACCTAAATTTCTCTACGTTGGCATTTATATATATATATATATATATATATATATATATATATATATATATATATATATATATATATATATATATATATATATATATATATATATATATGTATATAAAAGAAGTAAAAAAGTGAAACATCGACGAGACGTTAATCATAACTATCCTTCCTTTTCAAATAGTGTTTTTTTTCATTACTGCCAACTGTCAGAGTTAATTTTATTTCAAATTAAAATAAAATGCTAACCTTCTCCTTTAAGTTTCAACGGTTTCAATAAAATAACTATAGACAAAAGGACACATACATTTAAAATATCCATTGCAATTGCTTTGTCTGTCTTTAACTTGAATGAACCGTTGTTGACATATATAAGAAAGAGAAAATTTAAGAGAAGCATGAAAACATGACTGTTGTCGCCTTGTACAAGGAAGTAATGTCCTCTCTATTCTGTTGAACAAACGAAAATCACATATCAGTAGTCTATATAACGTGAACAGGCATCAGTGCAGTTATGTAAAGGCCGTGTTAAATTTTGCATGCTAATAGGCTCTTGAAAAAGTACAGTTCATATGTTCCCTGAAGTGTTACGTAATTTATTATGACCGTACATGAACAGGGGTATAATGGGCGCCGTAAAACAATACATAATGGGCGTAGTAAAACAGTGACGTTAAAATGGCGTCACGACTGCTTTAGAACGCCCATGGGCATACTAAAACAGTGACATTATAATGACGTCACATGGATGGTAGACAGACGGACAGACGTGGGCAGATGCGGGAAGACGTGGGAAGAAGCGGGCAGACGGACAGCCGGGCAGACGAACCACCGGGCAGACGGCAACTTTTTTTAAAGCATTTCCCACACTCTGATGCATACACAGACATACCAACGCCATGACACGCTTAGTGCTTATTTCATATTACGGGGTCGGTGTGGCCGAGTGGTTAAAAGCTTCTGTCACAGCCAAACGTTGTGGTGCTGTAGGTCGTGGGTTCGAGTCCCGCTCATGGCTACGAATCGCAACATTAGTTACACCCCTAGGGATATAGATGTGATTATATAGTTTTCTGCCTTTCTACTTAGGAATATTGTAAAGCGCCATCTTGGCTGCATCAGATAGGGACTGTAAGAAACACTGTATGAGCACATCGAATTAATAGTAATCTTGGGTTAAAATAAATATGACTGTAATTTATGATCGAAACTTGATGTAAAGCGGTTTGAGCAGTTGCTTCAACTGAAAAGTCGCTATATAAAAACCCAACATTATTATTATTATTTATATTAGTTTTTTGTCTCTCTCTCCACACACACACATACGAACACCACGACTGAGCGCTTCATTTCGTAAGCCACATAGGTATTTTAACCCTGAGATGGCAACTTTTTCAGTCTGTCTTTCACTCTCTCTCCACACACACACACACGCGCGCGCGCGCGCGCGAACACCACGACTGAGCGTTTCATTTCGTAAGCCACATAGGTATTTTAACCATAAAAATAGCAACTTTTTTCAGGGATGACAGACTTTTTTTAAGCATTTCCCACACTCTCATGCACATACACAGACATACCAACACCATGACAAACATACTCAGACATAGCGTTTCATTTCGTAATACTGGAGGGCCTTAGAAGGGCCGGAGATGTTGTCCTGATGCTGGTCCCGATTCTTTTCCTGCAACTCACTGATGCCTGCGACAGCTGCCTGATTTTCATCATCCGGAATTATGCCTGGTTGCGGACTGGTAACAAGCATGTCAAAGTCAATTGGCATTTCAGACAAGCTCGAACGGGTTGCTTCCGGCAGCTTCATGACGGTGGCTTTCTTCGGTGTTGACTTGGGCTTAGGCGCAGCCTTCACCACAGGCTTCGTGACTGTGGCAGGGGGCGGAGAGCCATGTCTCGCACGCTTGTCCGAATAAGCATGCTTGTGCGCCTCTACCGCCCCCTGCCAAATCTGTGGTATTCTTCTTCTACGGCATTGATACAGGTCTTCCACATCTCCATTTTAAAAAGCTCCGAGAGGAGATACTTTTACCTTCTTTCCGGCGTGACAAACTGCTCACGGAACTCCATGATGACTGTAGCTGAAGTTTTGGCAAGTGTGAGAAGTCAGCAAAGTGAGCCAGCTATATATATACAGGCAGGCGGCAAAATCAAGAGATGAAAGAGCCCAGAGCGTGAGAAACAATTAAGGTAAGAGGCAAAGCGTCGACTTCCCCCCTCCCATCCCCGCCCCACCCCCCAACCCCAGGAGAGCAACATTTCACAAAATCTCGCAAAATGAACCATGGTATACATGTTATCATTTAGTAACTAGGGTGGCTCAAACCTCAACCGACCTCCCTCCCTCCTCTCCCCTCCCCCTCCCCCCCCGGCGACTCTGCGATTGTTACATATTTTTACGTTCCAGACAATTCTGAACATTTTTGGTTTTTGGGTCGACCTCCCCCCTCAACCTCCCGGGGCGAATTTGTGATTTTCACAAATTTTTACGTGTCAGACGATTCTGAACATTTTTGGTTTTCTGAAAAGACCTTCCCCCTCCCCCTCCCGGGGTCGAATTGGCGATTTTTACTTATTTTTTACGTTTCAGACAATTCTGAACATTTTTGGTTTTTGGGTCGACCTCCTCCTCCTCGGCGCGAATTTGTGATTTTCACATATTTTTACGTCTCAGACGATTTTGAACATTTTTGGTTTTCTGAAAAGACCTTCCCCCTCCTTATCCCGGGGTCGAAGTGGCGAATTTACATATTTGTACGTTTCAGACAATTCTGAACATTTTTGGTTTTTGGGTCGACCTCCTCCTCCTCGGCGCGAATTTGTGATTTTCACATATTTTTACGTCTCAGACGATTTTGAACATTTTTGATTTTCTGAAAAGACCTTCCCCCTCCCAATTCCGGGGTCGAAGTGGCGATTTTACATATTTGTACGTTTCAGACAATTCTGAACATTTTTGGTTTTTGGGTCGACCTCCTCCTCCACGGGGCGAATTTGTGAATTTCACATATTTATCCGTTTCAGACGGGGGTCGAATTTGCGATTTTTGCATATTTATCCGTTTCACACAATTCTGAACATTTTTGGTTTTTTGACCCCCAACCCCCCCCCCCCCCACCCCCGACTACGAACTTCTGGTTCACCAATGAGTAGTATAAAAGCGGGTGTTCTTGAATGCTATGACAATTATCACTTAAACATCATGGAAACGTCTCTGACAGCAACTTCAGCTAGCGTGATGGAAATTGATAGCTTGTTCAACAACGAAGCAATGGCTTTTACAGATGCATTTTTAACTGCGGAGGAGACTGCTACGTTCCTAGATACACTGGCAGAAGCTGAAAAAGCTTTGGAGGAATCATTAGGAGCTCCGTCAGACGTGTCTACAGTTCAGCAAAGAAAGAATGAGGAAGCCTTAGGTGCTCCATCAGACGTGCCTACATTACAGCAAGAAATGCCCGATCCTGAGGGATCTGACTACCCGTTCTGGGTTGCAAATGCGCTTGTAAATGGTACCGCCAAGCCACTCAGCACAATGTTAAAGGCACATCTAGAGCATCTTGAGGAAAAAGAAGTGGTCATGTCAAGCGATGACGACAATGATGACGATGACGACAACGACGGCGATGACGACAGCGACGACGATGACCACAGCGACGACAATGGCAAGCAGCTCAAATCTAAATTTGAATTGAGCAAAACTATTCCTGTTACTGAGGAAGACGTCACGCTGTTGAAACGAAACTTTCGAGCAGTGATTCCTCTGATCGATTGCAACATTTTATGGCGTTTGTGTGAAGAAGGCTCTTTCGACCAACACACGTACATATACCTAACGGAAGAAGTGAACACTGTCATTCAGCTTATCTACATGCTAGAAGGAAACCTAGAGCATCTTACAGCGTCAGAGCCACAGTTCTCCGAAGCCATGACCCGACGTTTCGTTCAACTTATTAGAAGTTTTCATGACTTCATGACTTTTTAAGACTTTATGTCTACCGGCGCCAAAGTGTGTTGATGAGGATCACGATTCCAAATGTGCAAAGGTCATGCTGCATGGCTTCAAGTACCTTGAAGAACGTATTAAGGTGTATGATATGATGGCCTACCTCTATGAAAAAGGACATTTCACCATGCCAATGCTCTTTGAATGGATAATTGGTAGTCACAAACAAGGAGACTTTTTAGTGAGTGTCATGAAACAATCTCTAACAGACGGTTTGCCAACAGCCTTTCTTGATGCTTTCAACGAGATCACTCCGCGATTTTACTAACATCTCATGAAAAAAAAACATGTAATGTCCATATAAAAGGATTGAGGTGCAAAGTGAAGTCATCATTCAACGCGCAGCCATGGAGAAGACAAGCAGCTTTAAAATTAGTGCAAACTTAACCATTACTGTGGAGCATGGCCAATTTGGGCTATTTCTTCGAATCAAACGTGGAGAGAGATGACTTGCCTTATCACCATCCTTGTGGAAGATTGTGTGTCAGAACTTGACAAGATTACGCGACATTGGATTCAAACTGTACTTAACGCAAATGAAGTGGCTTGAAGTAATTTCATACTTAGATATGCACTATGTGAGTTATGTGCAAACATCACTGTTTGAAGGGAAAGAATATACGTGTTACATCAACATGAATGATGATGAATGGGAGACATTGCTTCAGGAAATGGATAACATCACCTCAGTCTTATTCGCCAAACCTGAACCATGTACGGAATGTCATGGGAAGAAAACTCCTTTCAAGCTACAATGGAATGTAAGTGTCAAAGCTATCCAAGAAAAGACTGGCTGAAGTTCGATTGAGAATATGAACGTGCAAAATCAACTTGGACTTACCTGTGAATATTGTGGTGCTTACGGATATGCTGAGAATTATTATTGTTACTGCCACCAGTACAATTGCAAGTTGTGTGAACCTGAAAACTTCTGTAACAAGTGCGGCCCACTAAAAGTATCAGCAGAGTAAGACTGCAAGTCATTTGCTTGCCAGCCGTCAAAGTGTGCAGATGTGTCATATGGATATGTGAAACAAAGATGGATCTAGAAACGTTTTTCAAGGAGACGTATGTGGACTACATGATAAGTGTACTAGCCCGTTTTGGATCTATTCAACAACAACTGGAACACTTTGACACCTATTAGGAACTTGCTCATTCCACGTTAAATGTACCAAACTTACGCAAGAATTTCATCAAAGAGTGTGTGCTTTCAAACAGTGACGGAGCTGAGGAGTTTGATGTGGAAGCAGCATATCACTTTGCTCGATTTGATCCAAGGCTGTTTGATGAAGTGAGAGAGTGGTTAATCTATATTTCAGTATAATGGTAGACATTACATTGAGACAATATATTGTGCAAAAAACATATTGTGAAGAAATGTTATTAGCAGTAAAAAATGTGTTTATACATATTGGAATGAAGCTAAATATTACATTCATTTAGATAAAGTGTTAGATAATGCAAATCAACGTTGTGAAAAATATGGTGTAGATGTTATCACATTAGATGAATTAAGTAGTTGGTTAATGTTTATTGAAGATCAATGGACTCCAATTATCCACACCATTGTATCAATACTTGATTTGTAAGATATGTTGATTGAGTTATAAAAACATGTTGATTGAGTTGTAAGACAAAATAAAAAATGCATGACATGTTGATAAAATGATGAAAAAGAACTGCAGAAAGTGACAAAAGATATTGAATCTGTCTACAGAATTGAAAAGGTTTTGCAAACACGAAGAAGACGAGGTGTTAAAGAATTATTTGTGAAGTGGTTAGGTTGGCCAAAGAAGTTTAACAGTTGGATGAAAGAAACTGATATTCGAAAATAATGTATCCATTCACATGTTTGGCCTTTGGACCTACAGGCAGTGGTAAAACTTCTCTAGTTAGAGAAATTCTAGAACAAAAGTTAATTAAACCCTCTCCAAAAACCATTTTAAGGCTCTATGCAGCAGATCGGCCTTTGTACAAGGAAATGAAAGGTGTGGAATTTTACCAAGACATTCCAGATGACATTGAAGAGCGTTTTAACCCGAAAAAACCAAACTTACTCATCATTGATGAGTTAATGACCAAATGTCATAGTGATGAGCGTATGACACGTCTCTTTAGTGTTGGTAGCAGTCATCAAAATCTAAGCATTATTTTTATTGTGCATAATTTATTCCATCATGGTAGAGAAATGCGAAATATTAGTTTAAATACGCATTACATCATTCTGTTTAAAAATCCTAGAGACAGTCAACAAATAAGTACATTAGCGCGACAAATGTATCCTGGAAAATCTCAATTTCTCATAGAAGCCTATCAAGATGCTACCAGCAAACCTCATGGCTATTTATTTATTGATTTGAATCCGAAGACGAATGATCAACTACGTATTTGTACAGGCATTTTACCAAAAGATACACATTACGTATATGTTGATAAAGTAGCGCATGAACAAGAACCAAGTCACTTGACCATTCGCAGCCAAGATGTCTAAACGTATTCAAGCGAATCAACCTTTTCTTCACTTGCTCGCACGCAGCGGGCCTAAACGACGTAAATCCTTGCTACAACAAGCTACGAAGGAGGAATTAACTAGCTTATTTGAAATTTGTTTGAATGTATTGCGAGGACATTTACCCTTAAGCTCAAAAAGGTATAAGGAATTCAAGCGTGAACGTCATACCCTACGCACACTGGCAGATAAGAAGATATAACTTCAAAGAAAAACGAAGTTGGTTAATCAGAAAGGAGGATTCATTGTAGCTATTGCTAAATTTGCATTACCCTTGTTAGCGCAGTTGCTGTTAAAATGAAACATACTATGAAAATGGTTCTCATTCCTGAATATGAATATAAAATGTTGTTAGAAGAGAAGGGAAAAGATGGTGAAATCAAAACGAAAGTGAATAAACTTTTACGTGGGAAACGAACGCGTAGAAAGGCAATAGAAATGTCTCAAGTTCTTGGCCGTCATTTACAAACAATTCTCTCACAACAACAACTACAAAAGTCGGTTACATCATCAAATGCAGAAAACTCAGAAAAGTCCCAACAGTTTCTAAGCCATTTTCAACCTATTTATCATGTAAAACTAACACAACTTCTGGCAGAACTTAAGAAATATGGTACTAGATGGACAGATAAAATGAACTTGTTTTAAAAACGGGTACTGTCATTACGAATTCCAACATTATTGATTTGTTGAAAGAAGCATTGGTTTCTACAAGAAGAAAACGACAAGAATCACCACATGGTTGGAAGCAGTTTATTGAAAAAAATGTAGACGCTAATATTCCAAAAACTGTTTTTGGCAAAAAGACAACTCGTGCAGATATTACAAAAAAGCAACAACAACGTCAACAAAGGCTGTTTCCAGAAGAATGGGAAACTTTTTAACATGGATTTAAGAGTTATGGTGTTGTTGTTGTTGTAAAGAAAATGGAAATAAAAATACTGTAAAAATTAGGTGTGTAAGTGTTTGTTGTCAAGGAGAAGTAGTAGATACCAATGATGATCATGTAGATAGCAATTTAGACGACATTTTAGACAGCAATGCAGATGACGAGTGTCAAACATGAAGTAATGTATAAACACATCTAGTCTATCTACATCACACAAACGATTTAGCAACCATGGAGTCAACAAGTTTTTACATTACTTTACTCAGCAATGCTAGTATGAACTATTATCCTACTAATGAGGCTTCTACTTATCAAATTCGTTTATCTCGTACAATATATTTGAAAGGAAAATATGAAGTAGCCTTAGCTGAAATTCAATACCCGCACACATGGACGACAAATAGACTATGCGCTTCATTATCTATCATCATTAGAAATATTTTATGCAGTTACAATTCCATATGGTTACTACAGGTCCATACCTGTAATATATACTGCAATAAATGATGAATTACAAAAATCTATTAATGCAAATCCTATTCAGCTAAAGCATGATAAAATTACTTGAAGAGTTTATCTTATTTTTAGAGATGATTATGATATTGTCTTTTCTACTGGATAAGTTGAGATTTTAGGATTTAAGCCAGATAAATGGTATAAAGAATCCGGTCCTGCTGAACATCAATCAGATGTGCAACATGGATTTTATACACTTTATGTGTACTGTAGTATTTGTGAGCCACAAGTAGTTGGAGATTATTATGTTCCTTTACTACGTTCTGTTCCCATTAAAGGGGATGATGGTGATATTATTATAAAAACTTATGAAGAACCTCATTACATCACTGTAAACACATCTAAATTTGATACGATAGAAATGATTAAGGGTTGCTTAGGAAATGATAAGAGTTGTGCTCCATGCTTGCCGCACACTTTGCGATGTTGTATCTAAAAGCTCTTGTCGCACAAACCCGTGAAGACAGTTGAAACAACAAAATGTTGTTCCATGATACTTTGATCGATAAGTCAGAAGTCTGCTGAAATTCTTGATGAAGCAGTAATGCCTTTTCTTGTCATCGCTAATCAGAAGCAAGTTGATTTCTCTCGCACTGACGTTTCGACTAAGTTGTATCGGAACAACTACATCTTGTTCATATCCAAACACGTTGATGACTACATCGTTCTCCTTTTCAGACTTTGGAATGTCAGTAATTGGTGTCGGAAATGTCATACCCTCCACCTTTAATTCCTTCTCAAATGGCTCGTGTTGATTCACGCGATTTGAGCTGTTTGTTGAAGGGTGAGCGTAAGCCAATACTGACCATAAGAAACACTTGTTGTCATCATTCTTAATGTTTATCACACCCTTTGTTTTCTTCATTTCTTCGGCAGTGGAATAAAACTACTCGCTTGCAGAGACACCAACGTAGCTGTATATACTTCAATATACACTACGTTATCCAATACCCAGCCAGATCCTTGTCGCTCATGTTCGTCAAACCTAGTAAACAATTCTTTATAGGCTTCCGGCAAGTCCTGTTCAATATCTGCTGGATTGTATGCTGTATATGCTGGACTGCTGATAAATGTATTATGCAATTGTTCTGTCATAACACCTTCTGCATTCGCCGTCAGTTTCTTGAAGCGTGCATGCACTACAATATACCATTTCATTCCATTGTTTAAGGTGTCCAACAAATGTGTCTTAATACGGTTCTCTTGCTGTCGTATTTCAAGCAATAAATCCGATCCATCCATTCAGACTCAAACCTTTTTTCCTGCGCGTTTTCACCAAGACTAAGCCTTCTGCCTCTCCCTACTTGTCCTGTCTTTTGCTTCTTTGTAGGTTGTTCTTCATGAGGTACATTTTCCATCTCAGCTGGTATGCATGCATGCGTCTCAAACGCATCCTTACATGGAAATATTTTAATGCATTCACAGCAGAGGACCGGATCAGGTCTGTCAATGCCATCTTGTACCGTCTTTCGTCTCTTGGCTTCAATCTCCTCAACAAGCTCTCCATAAGCACGTTTCATCTTAACTGGTTTGCATGTATGTGCTACAAACAATTCCAGAGATGGAAATGTCGCATTGCAATCATGGCAGAAGACTGATGTGTCTGAATTAGATGCCATTGATGTTGTTGTCACGTCAACTGCTGAAACTGAAATGCTGAAATGTAATCTCAGACATCCCCTTTTATACACACTCATACATAGACAGAATTTACGTTTCCTTTCACAACAGCGGATGGCCCTTAAAAGGGCCGAAAGATTTTTGTAAGTTGGCTCTTCACCAACAAGTGTCGGATTTCCGCAACTACACTGGTATCTGTAAAACTGCTCCATCGTGAAAGGTCTTATTGAACACTTAAAAGGATGAAAATTATAATACTTGAAGTTTCAGCGTCGCACCGCACCACCAGCAGTCTGTGCATGGCTCTGGTCCAGGTAATATTGCCGTAAACTTGTGCCATAGCAAACCACAGCAGGTTTTGCAACAGTACCGACGCGACGCATTGTGGTGTAGTTGCGTGGTTGCCCTAGATATTCTAGTCACACACAACATTTATAGCATTCTGTTGTCAGCGTCTCTGCCCTTCCGTTCTGCATCACTGTAACTGTACGACTTGTAGACATCTTTCTGCTTGTTTTGGGAAATGTGGTGCTTGACGGCCATTTATACACTACTGCTTTTGAGCAGCCATCCTCACATTACATACTGCAAGCAGGGGCGGGTGGTTTGGGGGTGGGGGGTAAGAAACCAAAAATGTTTAGAATTCCTTGAAACGTGTTAATATGTAAAAATCGCAAATTCGCCCGGGGGGGGGGGGGGTGGGAGAAGTCGACCAAAAAACAAAAAATGTTCAGAATTGGCTGAAACGTAAAAATATGCAAAAATCGCAAATTCGCCCGGGGGGGGGGAGCAGAGAGAGGTCGACCCAAAAACCAACAATGTTCAGAATTGTCTGAAACGTAAAAATATGTAAAAATCGCAAATTCGCCGGGGGAGGGGGGAGAGGGGGAAGGGGGGGAGGTCCTTACTTGCTTGTGGCTCAGTGGGGATTGAGGTCCTTACTTGCTTGTGGCTCAGTGGGGTGGGGGGGGGGGGGGGTCCTCACTTGAGGTGGTATATAACTGCTAGTAATTTCAGTTTGGGTTCACAACCGCTTCTGACTTTGTTCAACATGGAGTACTACGCACCCATCAACTCACCCTTTCTGATATAATGGAGGTGCATTTGTCAGTCACACCGCCTGTGACTGAGCCAGAACGAAGTTTTGTTTTCCACCTGCTGCCGGATCCAGCTCACGCTACGGTGCTATGTATACCGGTCTTCCTGAATAGGACGTTGATGATCGGCGAGCGTCTGAGAGACATAGAGGAGAGGCGCTACAACCACGCCTATTTCAGGACAGCTGGGTTGGGGGAGTCAATCCCCTCTTGACTTGAGGAAGAAGAATATCCGACTTGGGGCTGATATTTCTTACAGCTGGATGTAGATATTTGCATTGGCTGTGGTGTCATGCTAAGCTCAGACCGTGTGATTGCTGCAGACTGTGGGCACCAGACATGTATCTACTGTGCGGCTACTTGGGTATATCGCACTGCTCTGGCCCATAGATACACAATGAGATGCTTCACATGCAATAGAAGAACGAAGCACTACCTGATGAATGGGCAGCAAATGAGCCACTGCGCGCGACCAGTGCAAAACATCATAGCATTTTTTTAATCCGGCAGCAGGAAAAACTAACACCTCTCGGCCCTTCTAAGGGCCCTCCAATATTACGAATTGAAACGCTAAACATCTGTCAATGGTGTTGGTATGTCTGTGTATGCATGAGAGTGTGGGAAATGCTTAAAAAAGTCTGTCATCCCTGAAAAGAAGTTGCCATCTGGGGGTTAAAATACCTATGTGGCTTAAGAAATGAAAAGCTCAGTCGTGCTGTTGGTGTGTGTGTGGACAGAGAGAGAGAGAGAGAGAGAGAGAGAGAGAGAGAGAGAGAGAGAGAGAGAGAGAGAGAGAGAGAGAGAGAGAGTGAAAGACAGACTGAAAAAAATTGCCATCTCAGGGATAAAATACCTATATGGCTTACGAAATGCAACGCTTAGTCGTGGCGTTCGTATGTGTGTGTGTGTGTGTGTGTGTGTGTGTGTGTGTGTGTGTGTGTGTGTGTGTGTGTGTGTGTGTGTGTGTGCGGAGAGAGAGTGAAAAAAGCCACCCACTAATATGAAATAAGCGCTAAACATATCATGGTGTTGCTATGCCTGTGTATGCATCAGAGTGTGGGAAATGCTTAAAAAAAGTTGCCGTCTGCCCGTCTGCCCAGCTGTCCGTCTGCCCGGCTGTGCGTCTGCCCGTCTGCCCGCGTCTGCCCGTCTGCCCGTGTCTGCCCACGTCTGTCCGCCTGTCTAACATCCACGTGACGTCATTATAACGTCACTGTTTTAGTATGCCCAAGGGCGTTCTAAAACAGTCATGACGTCATTTTAGCATCACTGTTTTACTACGCCCATTACATATTGTTTTACTGCGCCCACTTATCAACTACTGTCTTTGCGCCGTTCGACTTTGGGAAACGTAAGTGCCTCGAATACAGAATAACATGCTACGAAGCCTCTGTGCTGGTGTCTGAGATAGTGACACTTTCAAGGCACGCCAGTTTCATAAGAATATCTCCCATCCCTCTCTCTCTCTCTCTCTCTCTCTCTCTCTCTCTCTCTCTCCCTCTCTATGTCTCTCTCTTCTCTTTCTTCCTCTCTCTCTCTCTCTCTCTCTCTCTCTCTCTCTCCCCCTCTCTATGTCTATCTCTTCTCTTTCTTCCTCTCTCTCTCTTTCTCTCTCTCTCTCTCTCTCATTCCCGGAGGTTTCGGATGTGTGCAAACTCGATTGTGGTTTGTATTTCATGAATTCGTGTAGTTCGATATGTTTCAAAATAGATTTGTTTCCCTCCTTTGCGTTGTTTTCTGTCGTTCATTTACGTTATTATGGGTATCACAAGCACGCACTTTCAGACACTGCAATAGCGGGTAATACGGCTTTGCATATCTACTCCTTACTTGCACAACAACAATACTACCGATTTATTTGTAGGTGTCTTCCCGCAATCTCTTCATTCCAATCTATATTTATTAAGCCACCAAAATCATTCATCCTTAAATTTGATACAAAATTTAATGCCTGCTGTTTATATCTGTTATGTCTTTTTATATCTGTATTATTTATTATTATTGTATCGCAACACATCTTTTTATTGTAATTCATTTGTTTAATTATTGTTACATTTGTGTTGTAGTAGCAATGTTTGGTTCAAACTTATCACATTTTCCGTTAAATATCGAGAGATCCCGTGGAAATATTCTTCTTGAAAGAGTCTCTTTTAAGTTATGTGAGACTGATATGTCATTCACCAAACATATTTATTTCTTTATTTTTGGTGCAGATTAAGCTGGTTGAAGGACACGTTTTTCATAGGCAATACGAACTGGTCACCAAATCATGTAATGGAATACGGATCGCGCTTGAGAAAAGAGAGTAATGGTAACATAGTTAGTGTTGTCGGGCAAGACAATTGTGCAATGAGACATGTATAACATAGTAATAATAATGCATCATCAAGAGAGAAGTACATGGAATCACGTATCGAAGTCAAAAGTGAATATTGAACTCGTAGGGTGAGGTCTAAGTGCACTTTAGACTGAGGGCCGTCTTTTTCTATGCTTCCCCCTTAACCATGTTGTATTGTTTTTAATGTATGATTTGCATGACGTTCAGACCTATTTTGAAATCAATTTACATGGTGATACGTTTTATTGAAAAGCAAATAACCCACTAGTCTGAAGTGGTAGTTTCCGCCCTAAATGATCAAGTCCGCTATCGCCTACAAGCTACAGATTTCTGCTCAGAGTATTACCAATGGCAAATCTCACGCATTTTAAGTACTTCATAGAAGGTCACTTTTAAAGTGACGGTGTTGTTGCTACACTTTCCATTATTTTAGGACATCGAAGTGAATTATTTCCTTCCAGGCCTGAAGAATTACAGTTATTTGATTAATTTATTCTAGTGTGGTTAAGTTTATATTAAGCGTACTTTTATCTCAATTGGGTCATTAAATGTTAATAATATCACCAATATATTTAATATTCTTTTCGTATAATTCACTGTAGAAGAAGACGACGGTTTGCATAAAACATATGTTAGGTTTGCATATATCATATGCCAGATATGCTCTTTCAGTATATCACAATATGTTTTTGGTTGCCGTTTTACAGAAAATCAATGATAAAACCTTTTTTATTCGCTAAAGACAAAGCTTTACGAATTTCTAATTGTTAACATTATTTTAATCCACATGCTCTTTTGTGCTTCAGAAAAAAGTAATAATCCAAATTTCGTAATCTCGGTTGAGCGTGATCTTGTTGGACATGCGGCGATGTACCTTCCCATACAAATTTAAGAATATATTTGTGGATTTCATTTCCAACCATTCAGGAATCCACAAAGTATTAGTTACATATACTATTTTTGAAATAGCTAGACTTATTATTATCGTTATTTTTCTACTCGGCGTTAAATCGTATTTTGTTCAATTGTGTAAACATCTTTTAAGATGCCCAACTATATTTTCCAGTAATCTACTGAAGTAACAAATATTATATGGTGTACAAAGAGTCTTGCGATAATCAGTTCGTTACGCAAATGGCTTAAACGACTAGTTGTGATATGCTGTCCTCACAACCAGCGCAATACTTACTCACATGGCCTAGTTGTTTGCCCTTCAAGTTAGTTTCAACAATAAGATCTACATCGTTAAGCATGTCTTAGATTTCGATTTTTGTTCCTTTAATTACATGTACAAGTACCTGTATTGCAATAATAAACAATAAAGACGACAGTGGATCTCCTTGTCGATCTCCATTTACTATTTTAAAATATCTACTGGTATATCCATTATTAATGATACAATATAAATATAATTTGTGTATTGGTACACAGGTGACAAGTTATTACTTTTGTATCAATGGAATTTATTTAAAACGTGTAAGAAGCCACGGTAAGTTAGATTGTTTCTTTCAAAGTCATATTCTACGGTATAATTAGAAATTTTTGTTGCTGAGCATTAAATATAAATCTCTTATTAAAGTAGGGTCTTTGCTAAAGATGAAGCAAAATTGAATTATATAGCAACTGACCAAGACAAAATATTTGGATTTTAAACCCTTTTAGTTTTGCCATAAAACTGGTTTCTTTTAATTAGAGAAGTAAAAAAAATCGGAGGATAGGGCAGCATGGATGCAACAGGGAAACCTCATTCTGTATACCACTTTTGTATTTTCAAAAGGAGTGTATATGCAGCGGAGTGGCAATAATGCCTTGTCTAGGCCAATGGGAGGAATAGGCCCTGAGACAAATAGCCTGGGATACAGGGCATGTACCAAATTAGCAGGCATCCGAAATACCCAAAACGGGATCGACCGTCATGAATGCTTACATTCCGCGTTATATGTGCTTTTTTCAAAATTAGTAATCTTGCGTCATTTGTTGTATAAGTTGTCTCAATGACTGAATGCATCAACGGACAGACGAGCCGTCTCACAAGATCTATAAGAAAACTCCTATGAATTAACATATGGGTTGTTATGATTTATTAGATTTTAATTTATTTTGTTTCAATTATTAATCTTTGAATATTGTTACCCCATTAACTACGTCAGTGTTGTCATGATATTGTCTGTTTGGTAAAATTAATACCTACCCTTTTACTACCAGCCTCTTATTCACTTGCAATGAATGGCTTCTTCAAAAAAGCTGCAGTTTATCAGAACACATGACAGCCCATATCAGGCATATCGCTTGAAAAACGACTTAAGTGCCATGGCAAGGAAGGCATATACATTTATATATTTGGACAATAATAGACAATAATCTGCGGCGCAACAAAAGCATGATTCATATACTTTGAATTTGGCTCTAGAATCATTTTATTTATTGTAGATTTCTAGTGTTCAAACACCTGCAAAAATTGAATCGTATTTTTTATGTATATATTGAGCATAAAATTTTGCTCGCAAACTAATCAAGATTTTCGGCTTTTCTAACGGGATGGGAGAGAGTTATGGAATACTCTTCATACAATTCAGTCTTTATATGTCTCAGTAAACACGACTGTTTCAATGACGTCATCATAAGGAAGCTCTGTCAGAATATCGTTAATGCCAACGAAGTCAACCGCTATTATTTGTGCTTGCTCATAGCTAACAGGCTAATTGGGACTTTTAGGACTCTCTGCCTGTTGTTGTCTTATTTCTGTTCGCATATACTTTCGATTAAATTATTAGTTAAAATTATGTACGCCCTAAATCAGAAAAAATATTGTATCTGCATCTGAGTGAAAAAAATACAAATTCCGTACTTAGAATGGAACAGCTAACAACTGAAAGCAATGTATACATACACAAATAGAAACCTTAGTTGTCTACCATCTATTCATTTATCTAGTTATCCACTGCTAAAGATATGAATCAAGCGTTTTCGTTACGCAATTCAGATTCTCAAGACTCTTCACAATACCCTTGCTCAATCATATCCGACATGAGAGCCGTATATTCACTCTTGTACGTTGAGTCCTTATTCAGACGAGACCTTAAACCTTCGAGCCGCTTAACTGCCATTGGAAAATTGTTTTTCAGTGGTTTGGTTTGTTTGTATCCAAGATAAATTGCAAATATTTTTATTGATGTTGCATTTTAAAAAGTATGTAGTGGTTGAATTAGCCAAAAACTAATGGTACTATAATTACCATAATATGAACTATTATTGCATATTGAAGTTTAAATTTACACATGACTTAATTGTTTAAATAATTTACTTTAAATCACTTATTTTATATTCCTTTTTGAAAGTGTGACGCAACAAAGTTCATGCACGAACTTTGCAGTGGTGTGATTGCTAAATATTACGATAATATTATGGGTCCTCTAGTTTCTAGCTACTATGGCAAAAAATTGTTCACCAGATGGCGTTGTGATTATAGTCATGCAGGAGACATACTTGCACAGCGAGTTCTACAAGAATAATGAAGTTTATATGACAGAATTACAGAAACGAGGCCACTGGACAAAGTTAGAGCGCACCCTCGTGGAAAACTACGTAGGTGATATACCAGGGATGATATTTGCCTTTCGCTTATGTGTACAGAGTTTCAAGAATTTTCCTCTGTACTGCTTTAGAAACTTTCAATCTTGGTTTGAACTTTTAAGCATGGACTCAGAAATAAAGAAACAGTGCAATTATAATGATAAATGGAAATCCTCGAAATATTATGCTATTTTATTCGGAAACAACAGTGGGCACCGGAAGTCTATTACAAGTCACTGAAAGCAATATATAAATACACAAATAGAAACCTTAGTTATCTACCATCTATTCATGTCTCTAATTATCCACTGCTTAAGATATGAACCAAGCGTTTTCGTTACGCAATTCAGTTTCTAAGACCTCTTCACAATACCCTTGCTCAATCATATCCGACATGAGAGCCATATATTCACTCTTGTATGCTGAGATCTTATTCAGGCAAGACCTTAAATCTTCGAGCCGCTTAACTACGATTGGCACATTGTTTTTCAGTGGATCCTTGTCGCATTTGAACGGTAAAGGCATTTGATAGAATCCTTCCTTCGTTTGGAAAATGCCCTTATCCAGGGTAGCCAAGAACTTTCGATCTTCGACTGAAGGACCAGTACCTTGTTTAGTATCGAGAAAATCGCGTTCGAGTACGTTCAAGATGTCTCGCGGAGAAACCACTTCCTCACAATACTGAAAGCGATACTGACGACTTTTTTGTTTAAAGACTCGTAAATCAAAGCGTTGTGGCTATAACCGACCGGTTTGTAGTCGACGATATCGGATACTCCCCAATCCAAATATGGCAAAGAGTCATGCGAGGTAAGAATCTCTCGTGTTACGAGAGCCCTTGGACAGTTGTAACCGATAATCAAACCAATTTCGCAAATCGGCGACCGGCATAAGTTGACCGACAATTGGGCGTAGATGCGGGGAGTTTTTTTGCCATGTCTACGCAAGGTATGTGGAAGCGATTCGCTGGCATAATTTTTCTGTTATATGCGCTTGGAAGTTCAATATCTACTGAGGGACCAAAGCCTCTAACAGCAAAGCCCTTAACCTTTTTACATTTTATTAATTTATTTTCGGCGTACATAGTCGATAGGAAAAGGGTGACCGAGCTACCTTGTAGATCCAACAACTTGCACGTGGAGTCGAGAACAAACGTAGTCTAGAGCAGCTTAAACTTGACGCTTTGCCAATGGGTTGTCCTTGTGCCATAGGTAAACCGGAACTATCATGAAGCGCATATGACACTGCCTTGCAGAGCTTAGGATAATAGCGCCTGTACCTGCTGAGGGAGTCGGCTGAGATTAACTGTTGGGCGGAAACGCAGTGGATGAGGGGAATTTGGGTCATGCAGAGCCGTCGGGTGGTTTTTTTTTGCAAACGGCACAAGTACGTTTATGCTTGCAAGTACGTTCATTTTCGCGAACGACATCCTCGTTAGAAGCCGACAGAAAGCTGTTACACGAATCGATAGTGTGTTTGTCTGAGCTCAAGTAGCACACGGTTTCCATTTTTGCTACGGTTTGCCTATGAAGAGCTCGCAACGGTTACGACTGTGATTTTCGCGAAGCGGAAGCGGAAACGACGAGCTTCCCTTTGGAATTCGATGTCGAATCGCCGCTGTCACTCGACCTTGATTTGAAACTCCCTAGCGATGTGATGGGGTCATTAGCGATTTCACTTTCCTTTGTCAGAAATTTGACAAATTTCGAAAACAGAGGAAACTCCTTATTCGTTTCCCTGTAGTCGATAACGATTCGTTGCCACCGACTAAGAATATAATCCGGCAGCTTGAACAAGAGTTTCCGATTCTTCCGATCGTAATCTAGGAAACGTAGACCCCTGATAGTAGCTTTAGATGCATCGCATTGTCGCAAAAGGTCGCCGAACCTTGCAAACCTTTGGGTCATTGCCATTAATCATTGTCCAACCTTCTTATTTATCGCGGAAGGCGTTGTCTAAGACGTAGGAGTCGCCAAACCGGCGATCTAACAGGTCAGCAGCGTCTTAGCTAAGAACTAGGGCTCGACAAAAGAAAGAAACCCCCGATGCATACCTTGGCATCCTCGGTCAAGTACTTCCCCAAATAATGTAAACGTTCTGCCTTAGGGATAGCCTTGCCAAAAACGAGCGTTTTAATGGCGCGTTTCCAACTAGAATACTCTAGCGGATTACCCGAAAGGATGGCGGTAGCCGTGCTAAAAGACGTTGGTTAGCGACTTGCATTGAGACGTTCGCGACGGAGTGACCAGAGGGACTTCTACTTGTGCTCTGTATTAAAGGGACACGACTGTCAATGACGTCAACACCAGCATCCCCCAACCCCCTTGAAGCGTTAGCCTTAGCCTCAGAAATCTTACGTTCTTGGTGAGTCTTAAGGGAGTCAATCAAAACTTGCTGCTTTAAAAGCTGCTTGCGAAACTGATTCCGTACTCTTTGCTCCGCTGCCTGGGCTCTAGATTCCGTCAAATGAGATCTATCGATAGAACTAACCTAACCAAAACGATTAACATTATTGGTCACAATGTGTCAATTCTTGGCACAGACATACCATCTCGATTCCAGAAAGCATGAGGGATCGCAAGAAAGGTTGTTATCTCCTGCCCATAGTGGAACTTAGCAAAATCTCCAATTACTGGCCGCCTGAGATCAAGAAATTGCCTTGTGACAGCTCAACACATGTCATTCCCTAGCGCTAATGGATAGAAGGTGTAGGACAGTTGAGCGGTTTCCGCTCAATTAATAAGAAAAATTATAATTAGTTTTGCATTAGTTTTGCATAAACCATGCAAATATTTAAAAGTACGCTGATTTGCAAAAGCTGAAAAGTGAAATAATGCATGCAACTTAAACGCTAACAAGAACAAAACTGCAAAACAAGATGCCACTCATCCAAGAACCGGCGGGTGCATGACCTAAAGTTAAAGTAACCGTGGATTCCGTTGGGCCTCGAAGTTAAGACTCGTCCGGAATGTAATTAGCAAAGCATTCTTGCATACAGAAATGCATCAATTTTACCGCGAAAAACGGTAGATGCAAGGCCTATACAATTAAACAAAAACAAAACAATGCACGCTGTGAGGGAGTATCTGATGAGGAAGGAAGAGAGCTTAAAAGTAAACATACAGCACTAGTGAATAAAGGTCGCAAGTTCGCCAGCGCAATTTATACAATAGAATGATGTCTGATTGAGAAAAAATATATCTGTTTTAAATTACTGTAAACAATTAGCAGAATTTTGTGCTGGTAGTTGTATTCTAAGCAATAAATAGAAAATTGAAGAGTTTACATGTAAAAGATGCAGTAATTTTGATTTTTTCGTTTGTTTGCCTTTTAGTGCTGTTACTCTCTGCCACACTTTGGCTTACATCTGGCATCCAAACAAATATAGTGACAGAGAGCATGGACATGAATAACCACATAAAGCGAAAGTCATCTGCAATTTACAATTGCAATTTGGCACCAGACTTAATTTTAATAAATAAGATATTGCAATTAAGGCGATGATATACTGAAACAAATTATATTAAGGTAAAGATTATTTGCAATTTCGAATAGAACAAATAATTGCAATTCAGAAAATACATTGCATTAAGTTGTGGAAGCGGTGGAATTGAACTTTCGACTCAAAGCACAGAGTCAGCGGCTTTCCCCGGCACCTCAGTCCTATCTCTGAACTGATCCTTAAACTTATTTCCACATTGATATGCAATATATTCGTTTGCAAAATTTCCGTCTCACGTGCAGAAATCATTCGTGTAATATTCTTTTGATTTAGATCAATATACTCCTGGACTGCATCTGTGATACTGAGTATAGTAGGAAGAAGAAAGATTTACAAAACGAATTCACTCATAAGTTTAACATTTTAGAACGTTACAATTCGTTTTTGTTTACTGGTGAAGACTTTCTAGCAACCTGTCACGCATTGAGAAAAAATTCAACTAAGTTTCGGCCACGAATTTGTTGCCAATTTACAGGATTACAGTAGGCATGGATATGGATGTAACCCACCCATATCGAATCACTTACACAGTTGAAGTTTGATTAAATAGAAATTATATAATTTAATAAACAAGGTATATTTTTCCTAATAAGCACTTTGCACCTTCTAAGGCAGCGACAACAAAGGGAAATTGTCATGGACTTGCCACGTTTGTTTTTTTTATATCCATGATACTTTAAGATCTTCAAAAATATTCTAAACTCAGAATGTTTAGTTGTAACCGTGAATTGGCTTTATTATATCTTTCTAAGGAATTATAGTAATGTTCATAATAGCAAATACAGTTGACAGAGTGCTTGAGAAGCCCAAAAAGCTCATCACATAAGCACAGCCTCAAAAAAAAAAACCGCAGCGCTTCTTGAATCCCAGCATGTCGTTTTGCAAACAAGAAATCATTTGTGACTAAGCAAACATTTGCTTTGGATACATACATTTATTCTTTTTATATATCTGTAATTTATCATCAGGATTATAACTTTCAAACCTTATCTTCATCGCAACCAGATTTTAAGACCGTGTGACTATTTTACAAATTTATGGTAACAACCTGATCTTTCGCAAACGCTTAGTAAATGATCAATTTTTTCAAATATTTAATACGCTTAAAGTGAGGAGTTGACAAGGTTTTGTTGGTGGTGGAGTGTTTTACTTACTGTCAGATTTCCGAGATAAACAGGACAGAATCTCACAACCGGAAGTTGGGGTCAAATGTATCAAAATACAACATAATAACTTCCCTTAATTATAAAGACATGCTTTTTTGTAAATGCATGTGAGGTATAATATGCCAGTAGTTACTCTCTTTAGCTATTCTCTATTATCTATTGCAGGAATGCACCTGATGTAGATGTAATCAGCATGAAAAATATCCAAAGTTTCACCATTGCCTGATTATTGCATTTACATATTTTAAATGTCCAATTTTTCTATTACTAAATATACAAGAGGGTTATATATTCCTATAAAGATAACACCGTGTATTGAAAATTTTCTGTAAATTATATTATTACATCAAGTGCACCAAAACAAATTTAAATTTACTTAATTAAGTTTTGAACAGAAAAGTATACTTATTTTGCCACAGAAGACCAAGAAATATTCAGTTGTATCTAATTTGTCAATTTCTCAAGTGCTTCGCAAATAGTTAAAGAACCTTCGGAAGATTACTATGCACTTATAACTTGCCATAAGCACATAAAAGAAGACACATTATAGTTTATATAGCAATAATCCACAGAAGGGGATAGGGTACCAGGTAACACTGGTAGTACTGCAGGCTTATTCAATCTGAATGGCACATGTCCTACTGCTAGGTTAGTATTACTTTATAAATGCAGCACACTGTGATACTTTTTAAATTCCAAATGTTGAGTGTATAATTATTATAGTTACTATTTATTAAAACCTCGCCCAATCAACGTTTCGAAACTATTCCAAATTCTACGTATAAATTAGTTAAACTATCTCAGAAAGTATTCAGAAGGTGCAAATCCGGACTAATTCCTTTTGTATCCAATCGCAGTAAAACATGTTTTCAATGATTGTTTCTGTCTATATGGTCTGGGGATTTAAACGATCCGGCTGTGATGAAGGACCCCCTAAGCTGAAATCTGGCTTGGCTAAACCTAAAGTAAACCTAAAGTCAATCGCACTGTAAAGTGAATTTTTATCATAAAATCAAGCTTTGCGCTCCATGACAGGAGTTTTCAGTCAGAGACAGTAATTGTTATTGTTGTGATAGTTATTGTTGTTGTTGTGGTAGAAGCCAGAGGAACCGACATAGGTGACACGTACGGTCATCATAAAGATAACAACACTTCCATCGTGTGCATGTCACTCATCCGTTGGCTCAACAGTGCATGATTGTTAAAAACTAAACAGATATTTATGCATCTAAGCTTAATTCATATTTTAGTGAGATCAGAACTGCATGTAGGATTGGCATTTTCTAGCCACGAGCAACATTCTAAATAAGTCAGTTGTATCCGCAAAGGACAAAGAATAAATTAAGATCTGTTTTTAAGCTGTTCAATCTCTGAAAGTCAGATCATTAATGATTCTAACTGTACAATTGATTTACAAAGAAAGCTTTATTCACAAGATATACCCACAACATACACATAACATACACATAATATAACATATACATAA
The DNA here is from genome assembly GCA_949752745.1 of Protula sp. h YS-2021. Taxonomy (NCBI): domain Eukaryota; kingdom Metazoa; phylum Annelida; class Polychaeta; order Sabellida; family Serpulidae; genus Protula; species Protula sp. h YS-2021. The sequence continues at coordinate 64,552,988 of OX457031.1, read as the reverse complement.
CAGGTCATACGATTTAAGCTTGTTATTAATCAAAGTTCCGTGGTCTTTTCTATAATATCAACAGAAAACTCTTACTGGATTTCCCAAGCAATGATTTATTTAGATATCAAATAAGAAAGCTTCTCACATAACATGTTATAACGGGTACTAAGTTAATTTTGTGGTTATGACACATTGTTTCCGGCTGTATAAAAGCATTCACATATGTATTTTGATTTGAGACTGGTAAAATATTCAATAATTAAATACGTTGGATATTGTAAGAATGGCAGACACGTCTCCAACTTTTCCTGCTTCGGAATTATGCTCAGACAGTGCCGTGGCAACACTGATAAAATAAGTTTGAAAATTTGTTCATGGCGTTAAAGTGATGTAAAACGTCAACGTGCAATCTTTTTACACTGTGCTGGGGAAGAAGTTTTTCAAATGCTTCAAAATCCGAGGAAGATTTTGAAACCACTAAAACGAAACTACAGGGGTTTTATATGCCCAACGAAAACACTGCTTTTACAATTTCAATTTCAAGCAAGCAAAATCAGGGGCCAATCCAAAGTATAGACCGTTATTCAACAAGGCTGCGTCAGGTAACACAAACATGTGAATTTACACAAGCCTACTTTGAAGTAAAACACATAGTAAAGTAAAAATGAAAACTCATTTTGCTGTGAAAAAAGTACAACCAGAGCAAAATAAAATGTTGAATCAAGTGCAAAACATATTTTCCAATTACCGAAAATAAAATTTTGGCTTCATAGTTGATCTGTGTCTGAAAGAGAAGTCCAATTTTTTGAAAACTAAACATTAGCTTTCTTCAAGAAGCAATTTACGTACAAACCGTTGAAAAGTTAATAATCGATAACTAAGATAATACGAGTCCGAAGTAGTATGAAAACGTTGGTTCTGGCTCACTTTGTGACGTCATACTGTCTGGAAGTGACGTCATCATGTCTGGACCGGAAGTGTTGTCTGGACCGGAAGTGACGTCATACTGTCTGGACCGGAAGTGACGTCATCATGTCTGGAAGTGACGTCATAGCGTCTGGACCGGAAGTGCTGTCTAGACCGGAAGTGCTGTCTGGAGTGGAAGTGACATCATCATGTCTGGACCGGAAGTGACGTCATCATGTCTGGACCGGAAGTGACGTCATCATGTCTGGACCGGAAGTCATGATAAGCGTTAGGATAGGCGCGACCATCTGTGACGTCATCCTGACGTCATACTGAGATGATGCTGTCTGGAGCGAAAGTGGTTTGGCCGAGTCAATCAACATGAAGCCAAAGAACTCGACCTGTCAATCAGTGTAACCATGGCAACAGACCCTAAAAAGCCACGACCCCCCCCTAGGACATACTATGTACCGACCCTCCCCCCCTAGGACATACTATTGTACCGACCCCCCCCCCCCCCTAGGACATACTATGTACCGACCCCCCCCTAGGACATACTATGTACCGACCCCCCCCCCCCTAGGACATACTATGTACCGACCCCCCCCCTAGGACATACTATGTACCGACCCCCCCCCCCAGGACATACTATGTACCGACCCCCCCCCCCCTAGGACATACTATGTACCGACCCCCCCCCCCCCCAGGAGGGCAACAAAAATTTTTGCCGAATCAGCATGATAAAATCCTATATAAGTGTGGTGTCTCAAGGCTTAGAGACATTGTCAGACACATCATGGATAACACACCAGCTATCATCATTGATGACTTAACAGCGTTTCAAGCGAATGAATCTGTTTGCATCTGGGTAAATATGCGTGATGAAGCTGAAGCAGCTGATATTACATATGCTTTGGAGGAGGTGCTACAATTTCCAACTCAGATCACTGCAGTGAAGCCTGACGTAGTAATTACATTTATGTGGAACAACCGCATAGTAACACTGACTCAACGATACTGCAAGTGTCAAGTGTGGTTGGAATATGAGGGACAACCCCATAACTGCTGCTGATATATACTAAAATATTTCGGGCCCTTTTAAGGGCCATCCTATATTATGAAATGAAGCAAAACATGTCTGTGTGTGTGTGTGAGAGAGAGAATTCATTTTATCACATTTCAGGTCTAGTTGGCGGATGAATACCATTTGGCGGATGAATACCATTTGGCAGACCAATTAACTTCACCGTCAGTTAACTTCACCGCTAGATGTCTCTGCTGTGCAGCAGTGCAGCTGTACAACTTCACAACTGTAAGTAAGACATTCATATACACAAGTAAAATTCTGCTGAGTCAGCAATTTTAACATTTTGGAACAAGTTTGAAAAGTTACACACCATATTTTGATTACATGGAAGTAGTATAAAAGCATGAGTGAAACATGTCAACTAGTCAACTAGTGATACATTCTGCTGAGTCAACACACCATTGAAGTGGTATAAAAGGAAGAGTGAAACGTATATTTTACTTCATTTCAGTTCCAGCAGTTGAAGAAGCAACAACGATGGCAACAGTCTACTGTCATGATTGTGATGTGACATTTCCATCTCTGGAATTGTTCGTGACACATACATGCAAACCAGCTAGGTTGAAACGTGCTCATGAAGAGCTTGTTGAGCAGATTGAAGCCAAGAGACGAAAAACCGTACAAGATGGTGTTGACAGACCTGATCCAGTCCTCTGCTGTAAATGCACCAAGATATTTTCATCTTTGGATGCATTTGAGACACATGCATGTGCTGAGATGGAAAATGTGTCTCATGAAGAACAAAGAAAGAAAGAGACAGGACAAATAGGCAGAGGCAGAAGAGTGAGTCTTGGTGAAAACGCGCAGGAAAGACGGTTTGAGCCTGAAGATGGATCGGATTTGCTACTCGAAATGCGACAACAAGAGAATAGAATCAAGAGACATTTGCTAGAGACGTTAAACCGTGGTATGAAATGGTACATTGTGGTACATGCACGCTTCAAGAAAATGACACCAAATGTTGAAGGCGTGATGGTAGAACAAGTGGATAATGCCTTCATCAGTAGTCCAACGTATGCAGCATACAATCCAACAGATATTGAGAAGGACTTGCCAGAAGCCTATAAAGAATTGTTTACTAGGTTTGATGAACATGAGCGACAAGGCTCTGGCTGGGTGTTGGATAACATATTATTCATTGAAGTGCATACAGCGACGTCAGCGCCACTGGAAGCGAGCAGTTTTATCCCACTGCCGAAGAAAGTACAGAGTACAAAGGCTGTGTTAAACATTCAGAATAAAGACAACAAGTGCTTCTTATGGTCTGTACTGGCTCACCTTCACCCTTCAACAAACAACCCATACCGTGTGAATCAATACAAGCTATTTGAGAACGAATTGAAGGTGGAAGGCATGACATTTCCAACACCGATTACAGACATTCCAAAGTTTGAAAAGGAGAATGATGTTTCTATCAATGTGTTTGGATATGAACATGATGTCGTTGTTCCCATACAACTCAGTCGAAACACCAGCGCCAACAGCGCCAACAGCGCCAGAGAAATCAACTTACTTTTGATTAGCAATGACAAGACAAGACATTACTGCCTCATCAAGAATTTCAGCAGACTGATGGCTTATCGAACAAAGCGTCAGAATGCAATATTTTATTGTTTCAACTGTCTTCATGGGTTTATGCGACAAGATTTGTTAGACAAGCATCGTGAAGTGTGTGGCAAGCATGGCGCACAACGTTTATCATTTCCCAAGGAACCCTTCATCAAGTTCAAGAATGTAGCCAAACAACAGCGAGCGCCGTTTGTCATTTATGCAGACTTTGAATGTTTCACGAAAAAGCATGAAGGAGACAAGTATCAACATCATCGTCCAAACAGCTTTGCCTATGTGGTTGTCAGCCAGTATGATACACGTGCGCCAGTCGTATATCGAGGCGATAATGCCGTGAAAGTCTTTTTAGACCATATGGTATATGAACGTGATCGTATTGTGCATGGCTTGCTACAGCCAAAGAAAATGGTCATGACTCATGAAGATGAAGAGCATTATAAGAACGCCACAGATTGCTACATTTGTCATGAGCCTCTAGGAGCAGATCGTGTGAGAGATCATGACCATATCAATGGCAAATACCGTGGAGCTGCACATAGTCAATGCAATTTACAATTCCGATTTCGAAAGGATAAGCAGGATGTTGAAGATTCTTTCATCATTCCTGTCTTTTTCCACAATTTACGAGGCTATGACAGCCATTTGATCATGGAAGAAATTGGAAAGTTCAAAAATGAAACCATTACAGTCATTCCCAACACCGTTGAGAAATATATTGCATTCACCATGAGCAATCTGAAATTTACAGACAGCTTTCAGTTCATGAGTACTTCTCTACAGAAGCTGGTATCCAACCTGGCAGCAGAAGGGAAAGACAATTTTTATAACATGACGTCACACATTCACGATAGCGACCAACAAGATTTACTGTTGAGAAAGGGAGTGTACCCTTATGATTACGTGGATGAGGCATCCAAGTTTGCTGAAGCACAACTGCCGTCCAAAGACAAGTTTTACAGTCTACTCAGTGAAGAAGACATTAGCGATGAGGATTATGCGCATGCGCAGAAGGTGTGGGAGACATTCCACTGTACTACATTTGGTGAATACCATGACTTGTACCTGAAATCAGATGTGTTGCTGCTGGCTGACGTGTTTGAAAACTTTCGTCACGTATGTCTCAACACGTATGAATTAGATCCTGCTCACTACTATACAGCGCCAGGACTGTCGTGGGATGCCATGTTGAAAGCGACAAAGGTGAAATTGGAATTGATCAACGACATTGACATGTACCAAATGGTTGAACAAGGTTTACGTGGAGGAATATCTGTCATCACACACAAGTATGCGAAAGCAAATAACCCCTACGTAGCAGATTACGATCCCTTGAAACCGACCAACTACTTGACGTACCTGGATGCAAACAACTTGTATGGCTGGGCTATGTCGCAAAGCATGCCGGAAAGTGGATTTATGTGGGTGAGCGAGCCAGAATCCATTGACTTTATGGATGTGGATGAAGATGACGAGATTGGATACATTTTAGAAGTGGATTTGGAATACCCATATTCAATCCATGATCATCATAATCACTACCCAGTGGCTCCAGAACGGAAATGTGTGAAAGTGGGAGAATTGTCAAAACATAGTCAGAAGCTACGGAAAGATCTAGACATGAAAAGCAAGCCTAGTGAAAAGCTCATTCCCAACTTGTGTGACAAGAAGAAATATGTGCTTCATTATAGAAATTTACAGCAATATGTCTCACTGGGATTGAAAGTCACGAAGGTGCATCGTGCCATCATGTTTGCACAGAGCAAATGGTTGGCAAAATACATCTCCTTGAACACAGAAAAGAGAAAGTTGGCTAAGAACCCGTTTGAGAAAGACTTCTTCAAATTGATGAACAACTCGGTGTTTGGCAAAACCATGGAAAATGTAAGAAAGCGCATCAATGTGGAACTTGTTCACCAGGAAAAGCGGTTCAAGAAACTTGTGGCCAAACCTTCCTTCCACAAATTTAGAATTTTCAACGAAGATTTGACCGCGGTACATTTGCGCAAAGTGGATCTGCTTCTGGATAAACCCATTCAAGTTGGGTTCACCATTCTCGACCTCAGCAAAGTGCTCATGTTCCACTTTCATTACAACTACATCATGACCAAGTATCCCGACGCCAAACTCTTGTTCAGCGACACCGACAGTCTATGTTATGACATAGAAACGGAAGATATCTACAAAGACATGCAGGAAGATGCCGACTTGTTCGACACAAGTGACTATCCCCCAGATCATTTCCTGCATTCCAACGTGAACAAGAAAGTGCTTGGGAAAATGAAAGATGAGACGGCGGGCATTCCCATTGAAGAGTTTGTTGGACTTCGGCCGAAAATGTATAGTATGATATATGGTGGGAAAGAAAAACGTACGGCTAAAGGCATCACTCGCGCGTGTCAAAGACGGATGAAACATCAGCAGTATAGAGACAGTTTGTTCAACCAAACGATGACTACAGGGCACATCATTCGAAGTCATAACCACCAGATTTTCTCGGAGAAGTTGAGGAAAGTGGCTCTCTCTCCCTTTGATGATAAGCGATATGTGATGAGTGATGGCTATTCCACTTTGGCGCATGGGCATTACAGTATATAAGGGGGAGACACTTCAACTTTAGAGTCAGTTGAGGTGTGAACACTGAAGCGTCAACATGAAAAGATCTGCAACAACGGATATGGATACTCTAGCAGATACGGTGAAAGACATGAAAGTGAAACATCCTGATACTACCATTAAGAAATTAAAAGTGGAGATAGCACCAACACCACAGTCGTGGGATGGAATGCTTTCTCTAGGCAATGGAAAGTATATCAAGATTATGAAACAAAGTAATGAAGGTGTGGTGAACATTCGCAAATACCTCAGAGATGAGGGGACTGGAAAAAACCGTCCAACGAAAAAGGGAATTTTGCTGACAATACCTGAATGGAAAATGCTGAAGAAGCAGGTGAAAGAAGTGGATAAAAGGCTTCGCAGACAAGACGACAAGTCATAACAAGGTAAAAACATGAATGCACTCATGCTGAACGGTGGTGTTTACCTTACTGTCAATGAGAGGAATGAAGTGATACTAGATTCTAAGACAAGTTATCATCGGTTTAAACCTGAAGTGTGGAAAGACTTTAAAAACATACCGCTTGAAGCTGGGTTTAAACGCAGACTTGAAAATAAAGTGGAAGTGACGGTGGCTGAATATGATTCTAACATACGTGTAGAAATCTGTAGAAATCTTTTACAGGATTATCCAGAGGATTATAAGGGAGTTGTGCCAGATACACCATATACAGATTTGATCATCTTTGATATCAAGAACTGGCGCGCAGTCTTACGATTCCTAGAAGTGATACAACATCCACTCTTCGCCATCTTGCGAGCATAAAAAACGTCTTTGCAGACAAGGAGACAGCTCATAGTTCATCTGACTGCTGGACGAGATGGAAGACTTTTTAACGGAATATAAACCAATTACGCATGGGTTCTCATATCTGAGAAACGAATATGATGACATTGTGCTAAGACATTTTGGACAGTATCTCGTCCTATCACTTGATGACCAATCCGTGTTGAAAGACCATCTAGAGAAGTTCAGGATACCTGGCTTTCTCCTGACAGTCTCAAATGAATTAGAAGTGCGTGTGACTGAGAACTGCTTAGACGTGTTTATACAATTTCGCCAATATGACGAGCTTACAGAAAACTATGATTACATCACCCTCAACACAGTGGAATGGAACGCGTTGTTACAAGCATTGGATTGGAAAGAACCTAACGCTTGAATTCAAAGAAACAGAAATATGGCTTACACGAGGCACCAAATCCATTGAGCTGACACAACCTATGCGTGTGATGGACATAAATGAAGAAGGATATGAACTGAAACTGTCTGAACATGTAACTGTGAAAGTGATAAAGTTTGGTGATGTGTGTTATGTGAGCTTTCATAGCATTTACAAATACGGGTATAATGTCTATGATACCTATATCAATTTAGATTCTAATGAATGGTATTCATTGATGAATGTATTGAAAAATGAATGTGTTTGTAAATAAAAAGTTTGTAAATAGTGTAAATAGGCTTTGTAGTTAAGAGTTTGTAGTTAAGAATTTTGTAAATAGTGTAAATAGTGTAAATAAAAGTTTGTAAATAGTGTAAATAGAATTTGTAGTTAAGAATTTGTAAATAGTGTAAATAGCGTTTGTAGTTAAGAGTTTGTAAATAGTGTTTGTAAACTTTGTAAATAGTGTTTGTAAACTTTGTAAATAGTGTTTGTAGTTAAGAATTTGTAAATAGAACACAATAAACAAGACAGTTGTTTGAAACTTGATTTGTTTTATTTAACAACAACAACTTAACTAATATAACAACAACAACAACTTAACTAATATAACAACAACAACAACTTAACTAATATAACAACAACAACAACTTAACTAATATAACAACAACAACTTAACTAATATAACAACAACAACTTAACTAATATAACAACAACAACATTAATAAAACAATGGTTTATAATGTCTATACACAAAATCCTTTACAATAAAATCACCATCCTTTCTTTTTAATATATTCACAATATCAAACATACTCTGACCTCGAGCTCTATGCAATATATAATATACACAATAAAAACCACATGACGATGATATTGGCGTTTGTAATGATATAGAATTATACATATAGTCATTTCTTAAAAACATGTCTAAACGATCATCGAGAGGGAACAGTCCATAAGAGTCAAAATATTCCACAGGGTCTTTATCATAATACACTGCCACCCAATGTTCTCCTGGTTCATCTTGATCGTCTGTGTTGATCACATAGGCGCCGCGTTGTAAAGACGGTAACTGGTCCATGGCAAACACGCCTTGAAACAAGTCTTTGGTCATGACATCATGACTCAATATGGCATCAATCTGCTTCGTGTTCATGACTGGTAGTCGAATTGGATGCTGCGATTGGCACTGATCTCAATAATGTTGTCAAATTCAGCATAGACAATGACATTGATTGTAGGTTGCAAAGCCCTAGCAAAGTTCATTTCTAGCCGCAAATTCCCATGCTTGATCAGGGGGAAATGATCATCACCATCATAATCCGGTGTTAAGTCAAACGAAAATAAAGCATAACCTCTAGGCCAATCTTCCCGTTTTATAATGGAACTTTTCTCACCATTCAACCGATCAAACGATTTGTAAAGCGTTTCAAAAGCGTTCAGGTATTTGTTCTGTGTAATGTCAAGCTTGAGAGGTTTGGATAGAACTGGTTCACCATCCGTGTACAGTTGCATATAGTCCAGATTAAAATGATCAAAATTGTATGGATTCCTCAATACTGATCCACCAAAAGCTTCATTATGAACCAGACCAATGACAATACGATTTGGTAATTGACCCAAAAAGATGTTATCTTTCACAAAAGACTGAAATCCTGCTGGAATGGCCAAGACTTTACATTCTTTTCTAGTGATGATGATCTTGGCAGGACTTTTCATCAATGCATCTGCATGTCCTAACTGAATACCTGGACTCACCCTCACTTTGCGAATGGTTAAAAATGCCTCTTTCACTTCTACCTTATAGGTATTATTTACAGCCATCAATACATAGTCATCTTTTTGTCTATGGAAACGTAATTTCAAACTGATGCCATTCGGAAGATACCGATCCTGCTCAAACAAATCTATCCTTAAACCGCCAGTAAGCATAACATCACGGCTAAGACGAGTATGCAAATAACGATGATGTAAGCCATTATTGCCTTGCTCAGCCAAGTCACCACCGTCGGCATTGACATGAAACCCGGATACATATTGTTCATGATTAGGTCTTTTCACCTCATGACTATTCATTGACCCAGCAGTATCCTTGTACATGAGACGCATAGAGCGCTCAGAATGCAGACTTTCTTCCGAATCATGGATGAGATGAGAGATAATGCTGGTATAACCATGAGTATTGTTGCTATGCGAAACCAAACGATCATTCAGAAACAATTCAATATTAGACCATAACCCATTAAACACATCATTGATGCAAGAGACATTATCATCTGCGCCACACGCTGTTCCATCAGCCTTTAGAATGCGACATACAATATGAAGTTTGCTGTTCTTTAAATCCAGATATTCTTCTGTACTCGCAGGAATGTAGAATTCTATTGGAGCGCCTTCTCTAATGCTTGTAAGTGGTTGATAGTCAACATTATAACTTTTCTCTACAGCAGTTTGCGTTGGTGGTACGTGAAACCATTCCAATGGAGAAAGACTACATTCACACGAATGATTATGAATGAGAGACATTTTTTTTTTCTTTAAAAAATATCTTTGCGATATTTTGATGTTATCCGTCTGGCTGTTTTTCGTCTTCTGGCACGTTTCGTTGGTTGCATACGCTTTTGTTCACCAAACACACGTTCTGCTACTCGGCCCGTCACATCTTTCGCGACATTCTTTGCAGCCTTCTTAAGATGTGGCGCAACGATCTTAGCCCCAGCCTTAAGTAGTGGAATAGCTTTGCGAGCCAATGATCCCAGTATGGAACCAATACCATCGCCATATTGGATTCGCGCTCCTTTGAATCCTGGTAATTCCCCGCCCACTTGACGAAGAAAATGGTTGCGATATGCAGACGGATCGTGTGTATAAGCTTTCATATTGCTTTTGGTCGAAAATGAAGTTTACAGATCACCTTTCCAGTTTGAAATGGAACATTATGGCCTGTGTCATCCTTAATATTCATTTCTATCACGTCAAATTTGGACGTGTTTACAGGAACATAATGCGGTTCGCCGTACGTTTTCATGATAATGTCACCATCATGGCCTTGTATGCCAACAGAACGTAGTAACGGCACATAATAATCACCAACAACTTGTGGTTCACAAATGCTACAATACACATACAGTGTATAAAACCCCTGTTTCACATCCGCTTTATGTTCAGCTGTACATGTTTCAGTATACCATTGATCTGGGATAAATCCTAAAATCTCAGCCAATCCAGTGGAAAAAGACACTTCATAGCCATAATCGAGAAATAGAAACACACGTCGTCTAATCTTATCATACTTTAGCCGAATAGCTTCTGTAAGTTTCAGAGCATTAGTCGCTTCTTCATTGACTGCCTCACATAGTTCTTGTATGGTTCTATAGTACCCATAAGGAATATTGAGAGTGCTAAGAATAGGATCATCGAATAGTTCTTGTCGATACTGAATAGAATAGTCCATGCCCTGTCTCATCGTTGTCCATGTATGTGGATATTGAATTTCAGCTAAAGCCACTTCATATTTTCCATTCAGATAGATGGTTCGAGGCATACGAATTTGATAATTTGAAGCCTTGTTGTTGGGATAATAGGTCATACTCGCATTGCTAGGCAAAGTAATGTAAAAGCTTGTCGACTTCATGATGGATGGGAACTAAATGGTATAGGTGCGTTGACGTTGTCTATATACTTCACGATAGCGCGCGCCATTCGACCAAGTATGCCAAATCTCATCCTCATTCACATGGTCTTTTATTTCTCCTTCACAACACGCGCTTGTACATCTTATTTTTACAGGAATAGTTGGTTTATCTTCTTGGCAACAACAACATAGCTCTTTCAGCCATGTTAAAAATTTTCCCATCCTTCAGGAAACTGTCTTTGTTGACGTTGTTTCATTTCTGTTGTAATGTCGTCACGAGTGGTCTTTTTACTAAACATTGTTTTTGGAATATTCGCATCTACAATTTCCTGGATAAATGGATGCCAGCCATATGGTGGTATGGCTCGTTCTTTTCTTCTTGTCGCCACCAATGCTTCTTTCATCAAATCAACCATGTTGGAATTTGCTATAATATCGCCCGTTTTCAACACAAGTTCATTCTTCTCTGACCATGTTGTACCATATTTCTTCAGTTCGGCTAAAAGTTGTGTTATTTTTCCATGATAGATAGGTTGAAAATGACTTAAAAATAACTTTTCTGGCTTTTCAGGTGGTGATGATGATGATGAGGGCTTTTGCTGTCTAGACTGACTTGTTCGTAAATGACGACCAAGAAGTTGAGACATTTCAATAACCTTTTCACGCGTTCGCTTCCCACGTAAAAGTTTATTCACTTTCGTTTTGATTTCACCATCTTTACCCTTCTTTTCTAGCAACATTTTATATTCATATTCAGGAATGAGGACCATTTTCATCGTATGTTTCATTTTAGCAGTAGTTTGGCTAACAAGGGCAATGCCAATCTAGCAATAACTCCAATGAATCCTCCTTTCTGATTAATCAACTTCTTTTTTCGTCGAAGGGATATCTTCTTATCTGCTAGAGTACGTAGCGTATGACGTTCACGTTTAAATTCCTTAAACCGTTTTGAGCTTAAGGGTAAATGTCCTTGCAATATATTCAAACAAATTTCAAACAAGCTTGTTAATTCCTCCTTTGTAGCTTGCTGTAGCAAGGATTTACGTCGTTTAGGCCCACTGCGTGCAAGCAAATGAAGAAACGGCTGGTTCGCTCGAATACGTTTAGACATCTTGACTGCGAATGGTTAAATGACTTGGTTCTTGTTCATACACTGCTTTATCAATATATACATAATGTGTATCTTTTGGTAAAATGCCTGTACGAATACGTAGTTGATCATTTGTCTTTGGTTTTAAATCAATGAATAAATAACCATGAGGTTTGCTAGTAGCATCTTGATAGGCTTCTATGAGAAATTGAGATCTTCCAGGATACATTTGCCGCGCCAATGTACTAATTTGTTGACTGTCTCTCGGATTTTTAAACAGAATGATATAATGTGTATTCAAACTAATTATGTACAATAAAGATAATGCTTAGATTTTGATGACTGCTGCCAACACTAAAGAGACGTGTCATACGCTCATCACTATGGCATTTCGTCATTAAGTCATCAATGATAAGTAAGTTTGGTTTCTTCGGGTTAAAACGCTCTTCAATGTCATCTGGAATGCCTTGGTAAAATTCCACGCCTTTCATTCCCTTGTACAAAGGCTGATCTGCTGCATAGAGCCATAAAATGCTTTTTGGAGAGGGTTTAATCAACTTTTGTTCTAGAATTTCCTTCACCAGAGACGTTTTGCCACTGCCTGTAGGTCCAGAGACTAAACATGTAAATGGATGCTTCATTGTTGAATGTCTGTTTCTTTCACCCAACTGTTAAACTTGTTTGGCCAACCTAACCACTTGACAAATAATTCTTTCACACCTCCTCCTCGTCTTTTACGTGTTTTCAAGACTTTTTCAATTCTATAAATAGATTCAATATCTTTGGTCACTTTCTGCAGTTCTTCTTCATAGAAATGACCATCAATATCTTCGTCTAAAAAGTCTTTCACACGATATAAATGTATTCCTTGCTTCTTACAACGATGTGTGACAATGAAGACTTCTTGCGTCCATTTGATGTGATAATCCCGTTGAAACACATATTTAATGTGAGAAATACGAACATGATCGCCAATGTTAAATTTATACTTCTTCTTCTTCTTCTTAGGTTTCAATTTCAGTTTGTCGACATACATATACTTCCACACTTTTGATTCGTTGTCTTTACGAATCTCGGCTGGAGCATATTTATTAGGAAGAGAACCATGAGGTCTATGGTTGTAATTGTACACCAAGTCTGGAAGAATGTCTAAGTAACGGTAAGTTTGATTATGTAGAAAATACCGATACATCATTCCCTTCAGAGTACGAATGACTCTTTCAGCAAAGTTGGCTTTGGTTTCATTCTTTGTGGTATAAGCATGAATGCCTTCTTTCTTCAAAAATGCTTTTATCCATCTGTTTTTAAATTCTGTTCCTTTATCAGACCTTAGAGTTCGCGGTCTTCGTCGTGTGTCATGAAAAATCTTTTGGAAAGCTTGTATGACGCTGGTATGTGATTTATTAGGTATTGGCTGTACCCAGACATATTTGGAAAACACATCAATGACAATGAGTAAAAAGCGTATGTCATCATTATAGGGAGCTATGTTTCCCATGTCTGCCAAATCAATATCCCACATATCATCAATGCCACGTGTAATGACACGTTGTCTTTTGAACCTGTATTTGACAGGTTGGAGTAAACTGAATGCATCTTGATCCTGTAGCCATTTCTTCACTTGTGAATGTGTGACTGGTTGATTATGTTTTCGTAAGATGTGATACAGTTTGTAAGGACCAGCAAATGCTCCAGGCTGTCCAGGTTTGAAGTAAATATTGGTCAAGTAGTCTTTCCACGTCGACATGGTCACACCGAATGAAAACCACCTTCTCAACAGAACAGCTTTTATTTTATAACTCAACCAACATCACTTAACTAACATGCATTTATAACTTAACTAACAAGTTTTTTACAAATCAAGTATAGATACAATGGTATGAATCACTGGAGACCATTGGTCTTCAATGAACACTAACCAATGACTGAGTTCATCCAATGTAATAGCATCTACACCATATTTCTCACAACGTTGATTTGCATTCTCTAACACTTTATCTAAATGCATGTAATATTTAGCTTCATTCCAATATGTATAAACAGATGCAGCATGACAAGTATGTTCTTGACACTCTTCATGTTGACAAGCAGGACAGACTAAATATGCAAACTTTTTTACAGCTGATAACATTTCTTCACAATAAGCTTTTTGCACAATATATTGTCTCAGTGTCATGTCCGCCATTGTGCAGTCTTGAATCAATGCAACACAAGTTAAACATACTTCAAATTTACATGTTCACACGTCTGCACACCATGACGGTTGGCAAGCAAATGAAAAAGTCTCTAACCCTCACACAACAGTTCTAACAACTTTCCCATGATATTCTGACCAGGATATCCAGATGACACTTGTTTCACACCAGCTCCCCACCAATGATCATACGTTGCTTCAACTAAAGTTTTATCTTTACATTCTTTCAACTTGTTGCGAAACAATACACACTGATCCAGTTTGACTTGTAAAACATCTTGCATTTTGCTTCTCTTCACTGTATGCCATAAAGGACATGGATTTATCACTTTAGCAATACGTTTTGCTTCATATCCATTTCTACATGAAGCAATGGCTGAAGCAATATCTTGACGGTGATGAAACACTGCTTTCTCATATTGATACAACGCTTCACTTGAGTTGAACACATGTCCATACTTTTCAAGTCGTGTTGGAAACATATTTGAAAGAACGTCCTTATGACCGCTGAATAGTACAAGATTCTCCATGTTGACTTTGCTTCTGCTGTTTTATTCTGACATGTCGGTTTCTTCCTGTAATAAAATATCTTTTAATATATTTGCTGCCTCTTCTATCATATTCTTTCTTTGTTTACGTTGAAACCACTCACATAAAACTAAATTTGCTAGTAAGAAAAACATGGTTATGTCTTTGAGAAACAATTCACTATGTTGTCATAAACATGTTTAAAAAAAGGTTTTTATAACTTACCTGATAAAGCTGCTCGGTTTCCTCTTCTTCTTTACAACAATCTCTCAAATGATCAACCACGGTGAAATATACTTCCACATCAGTGCGAGCAGAATAAAGTGCAGAATCAAAGTCAAAGTCAGGATCTTCTTCTATTCCAGTTTTATGACATTCTCCAAGAAATCTTGAATGCAGTTCAATCACATCAAGACTATGATGTACAACATCCCAAAAAGCATCCAAATGATAAAGTTGATAGTCTGGAGTGCCACAGCAAGCAAGTTTAGCAATCATCAAGTCAATATAAGCATTTTTAAAACATGCGTCCATCTTGTTTCAGTGTCTTGTGGGCTTTTACTTTGCTTCACTGACTTTAAGTACTCCACACTTGCCGCAGAAGTTGCTTGGTTCACACAACTTGCAATTATACTTGTGGCAGTGGCAATGATAATCCTCCACATATCCACAAGCACCGCAATAGTCACAGGTAAGTCCAAGTTGATTTTGTACGTTCATGTTCTCCAACTGAACTTCAGCCAGCCTTTTCTTGGATAGCTTTGACAACTTCATCCGACCATCCTTTTGCAGCTTGATGATCGTTTTCTTGTCATGACATTCCTCACATGGTGATAGGGCTGAGTTGATGTTGTCCATCTCCTGAAGCAGTGTCTCCCATTCACCATCATTCATGTTGATGTGATGTGTGTATTCTTTCCCTTCAAACCGTGACGTGCGCACAAAACTCACATAGCGCATATCCAAGTATGAAATGACTTCAAGCCACTTCGTTTGCGTTAAGTACAGTTTGAAGCCAATGTCGCGTAAATTTTTCAAGCTTTGGCATACAATCTTCCACAAAGATGGTGAATAAGCACACCATCTCTCTCCACGTGTGATGCGTAGAAATGGCCCATATTCTCCATGCTCCACAGTAATGGTTAAGTTAGCACTAATTTTAAAGCTGCTGCTGCTGCTGCTGCTGCTGCTTGTCTTGTTCTCCATGGCTGCTACAATGTACTGATGATGCACTCCCTCCAACTGTCTGCTGAGAAATGACTTCACTCTGCTGAGTTCACTCCCTTTTATACCCAACTATCTGCTGAGTCAGCAAAGAACTTGCAAAGTTTTGAATTCACTTCAACTCGTCCATGGTTGAATCGGACAAGCTCTGATACATTATTTGGAACATCATCATCATAATGTAAAATGATTCTTGCAGCTACAACTAACATGAGCTCAACTGCCCAAATTGTATTCACGTTGATAAACGCTGAATCAATGTCGTAAGTTAACGGTAAATGTAGATCTTCACATTCACGTAGAAACGAGCGGACGAAACGATCTCTTGGAATGGTCTTTCCAACAGCTTCCCAATGCTGATGTAAATTCTTCACTTGCAGCATCCAATCCGATTCAAAAGCAGGAAGCTTTGAAAACACATAGTCAGCATAATTCACTTTGAAGACGTCATCCATGGTCTCTACACATCTGTGAAAAAGTAAGGCCGACATTGTCAAGTCTTTTCTCGTCACACAATATCCACTTGTTGACTTGTTGACAGAATGTATTACTAGTTGACTAGTTGACATGTTTCACTCATGCTTTTATACTACTTCCATGTAATCAAAATATGGTGTGTAACTTTGTTAAAAAATTGCTGACTCAGCAGAATTTTACTTGTGTATATGAATGTCTCACTTACAGTTGTCGAGTTGTACAGCTGCACTGCTACACAGCAGAGACATCTAGCGGTGAAGTTAACTGACGGTGAAGTTAAATGGTCTGCCAAATGGTATTCATCCGCGAAGAAGCACTGTAATGGTGGTAAAAATGCATACAGCCAGCTGCGCAAATAGCCTATGACTACTTTATAACAAAACTTTACATAAAACTGAATCAAATGGTGAAATTTTCATATAAATCATATAAATCATAAAAGTATAACGAAAGGTATTGTTTTACAAAGTTTCAATTAAGCAAATTGTTTACAAATTTTGTTTATAAAGTTTGTTTATAAAGTTTGTTTACAAATTTTATTTATAAAGTTTGTTTACAAAGTTTGTTTACAAAGTTTGTTTACAAAGTTTGTTTACAAATTTTGTTTATAAAGTTTATTTACGAAGTTTGTTTACAAAGTTTGTTTACAAAGTTTGTTTAAAAAGTTTGTTTACAAAGTTTATTTATAAAGTTTGTTTATAAAGTTTGTTTACACAGTTTGTTTACAAAGTTTCAATTATGCAAATAACTAAAGTTTGTTTACAAAGTTCACTTTTTATTTATAAAGTTTCAATAAACACTTACCGAAATAGTTGTCACTGGATGCCATCCCTTGATCTGATGTGATCCAATTGTAGTTCTACAACTTGTACTTCCTTGCTCCACTCACCGAAATGACTGTCACTGCTGTATGCTCATCCCTTATATACCCCTCTGATGGAACTGAAGCTGACTTGACAGAATGTTGCTCGCCTAGGGGGGGGGGGGGGGGGGTCGGTCGAAAAAATGAAAAATGTTCAGAATCGTCTGAAACGGATAAATATGCAAAAATCACAATTTCGAGGGGGGGGGGGGGTCGAAAAAATGAAAAATGTTCAGAATCGTCTGAAACGGATAAATATGCAAAAATCACAATTTCGAGGGTGGGGGGGGGGGGGGTCGGTCGACCCAAAAAATGAAAAATGTTCAGAATCGTCTGAAACGGATAAATATGCAAAAATCACAATTTCGAGGGGGGGGGGGGGGTCGAAAAAATGAAAAATGTTCAGAATCGTCTGAAACGGATGAATATGCAAAAATCACAATTTCGAGGGGGGGGGGGGGGTCGGTCGACCCAAAAAAATGAAAAATGTTCAGAATCGTCTGAAACGGATAAATCTGCAAAAATCACAATTTCGAGGGGGGGGGGGGGTCGAAAAAATGAAAAATGTTCAGAATCGTCTGAAACGGATAAATCTGCAAAAATCACAATTTCGAGGGGGGGGGGGGGTTGTCGACCTTTTTAGGGTCTGTTGCCATGGTTACACTGATTGACAGGTCGAGTTCTTTGGCTTCATGTTGATTGACTCGGCCAAACCACTTTCGCTCCAGACAGCATCATCTCAGTATGACGTCAGGATGACGTCACAGATGGTCGCGCCTATCCTAACGCTTATCATGACTTCCGGTCCAGACATGATGACGTCACTTCCGGTCCAGACATGGTGACGTCACTTCCGGTCCAGACATGATGATGTCACTTCCACTCCAGACAGCACTTCCGGTCTAGACAACACTTCCGGTCCAGACGCTATGACGTCACTTCCAGACATGATGACGTCACTTCCGGTCCAGACAGCACTTCCGGTCTAGACAACACTTCCGGTACAGACATGATGACGTCACTTCCAGACAGTATGACGTCACAAAGTGAGCCAGAACCAACGTTTTCATACTACTGTCCGATGCAATCTTTTAAACTTCGAAATAATGCAATATTATTTAATTCACGGTAAAATAGGGAAAAGGAAAGGTGGGAAGCGGAACATTTTCTCAAATCGAAAATGACAAAAGAGTAATTGCCGATGACATTAGTACTGACGAACTTATTGAATACGAGCTCTACAAACAGCAGTTAGAGACTCTAATCGAACATAAAACTAAAAGGGAATGAGCTCAATCTAGACCTGAATTTATGGGGAAAAATGAAAAAAAAAACACATCCTACTTTATATTACTGCAAAACAAATATACGACAAACACAATCTCAAATATGATTACAAGATATTATCTAAAGGTTTAGCTAATTGAATCTCCGTATACCTAAATGAAGGTCAATCTGGATTTATAAAAGCAAGGTACATTGGTGAAAAATATTCCATTGATTGCAGAAATCTCTGGTATGCTCCTTCAAAGAGATTTTGTAAAGGACTTTCAGTTTGGAATGAAAGTATTAAAAAGATTCATTTTGGACCGGAACTAATATCGTGCAATAAACTATGCTACACAGATATTTCTAGTACAGCAATAAATAATGGCTTTGGCACTGGGTGGTTTCAATTACAAATGGTGTGAGACAGGGTTGTGGTCTTTCCTGTATATTTTTTGTTCTTGCAGTCGAGTTCATATTCCAAATGATAGGAGTTAATGATAAAACCACAGGCTTAAAGGTAAAAAAGTGAATTCAAGCTAAATTAATATGCTGATGGCACAATAGGTATATTGGACAGTTTTGAATCACTCAAAGAATTCTTTCGAACTATAGAAAACGTTGCAAGTCAGTCAGGTCTTAAAATCAACAAAGATAACACTTTACTCACATAGTTTGGATCTTAGTAAAAGAGAAAAAGCGTTTATGATCTAGAAGTGTGCCGAAATCGCTTTCACATGCTCGGATCTTCCTTGGATATGTTCCTAAAAATGCAACGAAAAAATATTATTGATAAGATTACAAAAATAAAAGAACAGTATTTAATTTTGTTTTCTAGATGGCTCACCCTGTTAGGAAAACATTTAATAACTAAGTCATCAGGAATATCCAATTTAATTTATTCCCTTTCTAACACATAAAACAACCACAAAAGGAACCTTTATTAGTTTTATGGGGTTATTCTGCAACCAAAGTTAAACATGCCACTGTAATAAGGAACTAGGGTAGACATTCAGCCACAGAATATGGCTCTTAAACTTGATCGGTTACCGAAATTACTGCAACAAAAAATTAATTATCTTTCGAAAAGGTTTGTGGCCTGAATCTGTAAAAACTGCTAAAACTCCCTTATATGCCTCCTTTTATCATATTTTACAAGCTTTCAAAAAGTATTTCCAAGCTCGAAGATATCTAAGCAATTACTCTGGAACATTTAAGATCTACTTATACTTAACAAACCCATCTCCTTTAAGAACTGGCTTCAAAACGGAATTATTCTCGTGCAAGATGTAGTGAATACAAATAATGCATGGCTGCCATGCGACGAACTTTTGAGGAAATATAATATTAAATTTACAACAAACAGTTAAACAACAATTTTACCTAATCAAACTATTAATTTATGAAGTTACATTTTGTTAACTAGAAGTGGTCAGCGTTTTAATGTAACAAGTAAGTCAAGTAAGTCAATGACATATTAGCCACTAATATGGAAAAAATGGGGAATTAAACCGGAGAAAAATTGTCCTAAAACTGTAACAATAATAGGAAAATCATAACAACTTCTTGGTCTTGAAAACGTCGCTGAGTTTCTCTTTCCGTTAAAACGCAGTCTTTCTTATTTTAAATTATTTTAAAATATCGAATATGGTATACTCGATTCCGCAATTTGGCGACCTTTATACATGACGGAAGCATGTGTATGCGAGTAGATATGATTACCTTAGACGAGGATAAATACCATAGGAAATAGGGATCCCGGTGCATCATGGACAATTTATAACGGTTCTTACTATCTTTACATGTCTTGTTAATGTATATCTACATTAGTCAAATCATATGTACGTTTCGAAAAACCCCAAGACACTTCTGCGCACTTCTTGTATTCAATGTCTGTTTTTCTGCTAAATGTTTACTACATCGTAGAGGCAAATGAATTAAAAAATGTTTGTCAAAATAATTGCCTGATTATGTGGGTGCTGCGACACTTAGCGATGTGTAAACTGCATGTCTGCGAAAGGTTGCTGAAAGGTATTTGTCTTAAATGGGTTAGTGACTGATGTGACATACAATGTCTTCTTTTTCAATAAAAAACTGCAAAACGGGGAATACAAAAACACTCAACAGTTGTCAGAGGAAAAGTTATATAGATCATAATTCTTCTACTGGGCGTACTCAATAATCCAAGGTCAAGACCCTCTATTCGAATTGAAAAATGGCTACTAAAACAATAGGTTTTGATTTTGAATTATTATTTTAAAAAATGAACTGAAAACCCTGCGGGCTATATTTCTAGGTATACTGGTGACGCCAGTGTCAGAGTTGCAGAAAAGTATGTCGATATGCTAGTAAAAACCCGCCCGAAAGCGATGTCTGTTAATGAGATCGTAGAATTGACCCTACAAGATAGCACATTGAAAGCTGATATGCAATCTTTGAGGTCAGGGAAATGGGAAATAGACAATAAAAAATGAATTTACCTCAGTTGATGGTAGACTGGTGCTGAGAGGAAATAGGATTATGATTCCTGATAGCTGAAAGGAACGTGAAGTACAGCTGGTACATAAAGGTCACAGCATGTGTAATGCTGCAGTACAGCAGTATTTGAGTCGGGCCGCAACACCACAAGATTATATCCAATAACTAAAAATGTGTTAATTATCAGAGCAGCCATGGCATAATGTAAGTGTAGTCTTTTGTTAGATAAGAAATAAATTTGCGTTGGTAGTCATAGACTATTGCAGGAATCCAGTAGTTGAGTTGGTAGCCTCTACTTCCGCGAATATTGTTATTCAAAAATTAGACAACATTTTTTAGTTTGTTGGGGTTCCTTACTGGACAAGTTCGCACGGACAATGGTCCTTTCAATGGCAAGAAATTCAGAAGATTTTCGGAGTATTTGGGGTTTAGTCACAGAAAAACTGCTCCGATGTACGTTTTATGCGAGTGTTCAGAAGGTTGTGCATACTTCCAAACAAACATGCCTAAGAAATTACCGAGCGACTCGTCGTTGTACATGCTGCTTTCACATATGTAACTGCGTTACTTGGTGGAAAATCCAATTGGCACAAAGGTCCGTTATTAATGAAAAAGATTCTGAGAGGATGCTCGAAAATGACATGAAGAATAAACGAAAGATAAAGCAGTTTGCGGAAAATGGGTGCAAATGTCATGGAACCTGTAAAAAAGTTTTCTATTCCATTTAATCCAATTCCCTTAACTGTGGTCGCTAAAAATCATGTATAATAACTGTAAAATCTCCGGAAAAGAGCATCACAAGAAATTCGTCACGAATTGAATTACAACTTCAACTTCCTATTTCACAACACAATGATCATTGAAGAATCAGAAAAAAAACAAGTAAAATCGCGTGAGAAATCCTTCCGATAGATTGATAGCGTCTTTGTAATCTAGAGTAACCGAGTAAATCAGGAAACCGTAAATTTGTTTCGGCTTAATGATTTTCTTGCTGGTATTTTAAGTGTCAGAAGGTTAGTGTTTCACGATTGCCTTTGACAGTAGCGATTTTTTTGCAAATTTGATATAATTAGAGCTGAAAATCAATCGCATGTAGTCTAGAAAATATAGAAGGAAGTTTTGAAAAGAAAAATAATATTTTGAACTTCATATATGCAGCTGGAAATGTTTTTTAGTTTTGCTGTTGAATTGTATATACAGACATTGCTTCACCCTGTACACTTTTGTAATTATTTTTTGCTACGAAATCTATTATGTCAAATACTTAATGGAGATGGGGATTCAATTTAGACATTATTCGTCATATCACTGAATGAAATTCTTAAATATTGTGCAGCACAGATGCCGTGTAAGCGCTTTACAGTTGTTGGAAAGACCCCAGTATTTTATTTACAGACCTTGCTCGTTTAAAATAAAAAACAAAAAGCCTTACAATTTATACAGAGATCAGAATTGCAGGAACCAGACCGACCGACATACGGAGAAAAAATACATACGGTCATCACAAAGATCATAACACTTCAGGGCGTGTGTTTGACTCTACACTACATTATATTTGAAAAAAATGAACAGATATATAGGACTCAAAGCCTCCTTCATATATAATAAATAACAGAACTACACGCAGGATTAGCAACTCCTAGCCACGAATAACATTCTTAATAAGTAAATTACATCACCAAAGAACAAAGAATAATCCAAGCTCTGTTTTAAGCTTTTCACTCTCCGGACGTCGAATTACAATTAACTCTAGTTGTGCAATTGCTTTAAAAAGAAAACCTTTTCGCACAAAATATACCTAACAGGTCATACCACCTACACCTAAAATTGAGCTGCTGTGGTCCATTATTTCTGATATATCAACGGAAAATTCGATAACCCAAACAAATATTTGTTTATTAGTGAACAATAGCAAATTACCAGGGATCTTTTCAATCATCACGACCTGACTTTAAACGAAAATCATTACAAATAACAAACTGAGATCATAGTGAATCAGTGTGAACCGCTTTTCAAGCGAAGTACTGTTTGTGGGCATTATATAACGTCCCATTTAGAAAACACGCTTAATTACTCAGCACACAACGAAAAAATAACAAGCCGCTCATACGATAAGCTTTTCTAACACACAAACATCTGTAGTGTATTTGTTCAATGGCAAATTGTTACATGGCCTTTAAACTATTCCATTAAAGCGTGTTCAAATTGTATAGACTACTGTTACATCAACTATTCCCCTTTGTCCAATAGTGTAAACTACTTCTTCCTTGTATACAGCGACGACAGTTATATTAACACTTTAGAGGTGTCTTCATCTCAACCTCACTTTTAAACCGATTCAAGAAATCCAAGGAAGAAGGACAAAAATCGCAATGGATAAATTTTATGTATATTTATGTATTTTAGCTACTGTTATTTTATATCAACCGCTGAAATTGAAAGGAGAAGGTAAGTATTTTAGTTTTCAATTGAATAGCCTTTTGAAGCGACAATAACTAAAAGACTATTTAACACTGAAATGGAAACATACATATTTTAAGACAATGATGAATGTCTCGTCGGTTAATTGCAAAGTGACATTTACTTCAAATGATCAGAAATAACATGCAATTATTTATTGGTTACCTTTTTATTGTGGTTTAGAAATTGATCGTTGTTGAGTTTCACTAAGCACTCGTAAACAACGATAGTAACATTACCAACTTTATATTAACGTTATGCATTTCACGAAATGGTTGGAATCTTTAGTTCTACATGTCTTTCCTGTGTGCTGAACGCAGTCTTCAAAAGCAATTTATGCTCTTAAAATACGACAATTAGTAACGATAAATCCACTCCTGGTTCTATTGAACTACCAGTCCAATACACCACAAAATTTTTACATCAAGGTACATTCACTTGACTGTAAATGAACTCCATACCTTGGATTTAAATAAGCCATACAATTGTCAAGTGCTTTGAACCTATTTACGGGCTTTTCAAAGATTACTCTACACTTATAAGTCATGCAATATCCACATAGAAGAAAAGACATGATAGTTTTACGTGTTCATGGCTAAGGTACGCTGTAAGGGGGTAACGGTTTACCCTGAACTTATGGGTTCTGCTGCGAAGATACCAGTTAAGAAAAGGATAAATATTAACCTTGTTTATTATCCACCAAACCGGTCAATAAAATCGTGATTATTTATGACACCGTTTGAGGTAAAGGTAATCATTGACGAAAAACCAAGATTTACTTCAGTATGTCATTTTCATGTCAATGGTATACAATAGCTGTGTGCATACCTAACAAAATTGTCTAATGCCTTTTCTTACAGAGATTTCTCAGATCACAACAGTTACTTAAAACAATTAGAACATAGCAAAACGTTTAAATGTAAACAAAACTTGTTTGGTTTTCTGTGATCAATTGCATATATTTTCGGAGGGTTCAAAATGTGCGATATGTCTTGAATATTCAAGCTTGATGTGAATGTATTGCACTGCCTGATGTAAAGACAAGCCCCCTAAAAAGGCACTTTGCCATGTTTTAATGTCTTCGACCAATGCACATGATCATTTTTTAGAAACTAATCTGGAACAGGATAGAAAAGATTTATCGCTCTGAGGCAAACAAATGTTACATGCTTATCGTATGCAATATGAATGACACCAGTCATACTGCTGGTTTAATATCGCTTTATATATACGGCACAGTAAGAAGCTTTTAAATGGCAAATATTTGCTATATTTACTATATTTAAAACCACGTTCAATCAACGTGAAATATACTCATCAAAATATGTCGAATTAAAAAGGTGTATTTTAATAGATATTGCAGTTTAACAAACAGATCTATATGACATTTGTATAAAAAGTGTCCACTACATTTTAAATGTTTAAACTCATTCCTGACTTCTGCCTAGTCTATTTGCAATTCTTTTTCCTAAAATCAAACAGAAGGCAAAATAAAGCAGCCACTGTTAGCTCACATAAAGAATTGCCTTTCAATAACACGCTTATTAAGTTGTGAGCAAAGAATGTAGCATGTAGAATATTACAAAATCAAATCTCACATAGTCTTTACACATTGTATTCACTATGTATAGACTACTGCTATATGATCTATTTTCCTTTGTTCAGCAGAAAAGAAAATCAAATGCTTCTTCGCACAAGCCTATGGCAGTCATGCTTTTATGCTTTATCTCAAGCTTGAATTTAAATATGTCAACCTTTAGGCACGCTACAGAATTACAAAACAATCGCAATTGATATATTCTACGTATGTTTCACTTCAGCTATTATTATTTCATGCAAACCGGTGAATTTAAGGAGAAGGTAAGCTCTTAGAATCGCGTTTGACAGCTAGCAGTAGCGAAATACTCTATTTCATACCAAAATGGAAGCATAAAATTTTAGTATTATAATTAATATCTCGTTGGTATTTCGTTTTTTTCCTTTTTCTTATTTTTGTTATATATTAAAAATTGTAGCCTTGTGATAGTTTGTTCAAACATAATTTGTGTGCAAATAATATATATTTATTAATTACAGACCATCTGAATTGTTGTGGAGGATTTTGTGTTCGCTGTTTATACACAACAGACCTTGTTTTCAATAATAATCCTTCATAGTCATAAAACAAGGATAAAAGTTTTAATAACACAATAATAACGACAGTTTATAAATGATTAGGTATATTAGGTCACTATATTTCACAAAAATCTTTATAGTCAATTTCAATTGTTGAAATACGAAATTTTGCAAAACCCACCCCTGACTGTATTTGGCTACTAATCCAATACATCACAGATTTATTACATATTACCGGAAAAATAGAAGAAAATCACCATAGATTCAGAGACATATTACTCATGATGCCAAGCAATATTTTAAGTATTTTGCCTCCTCGAGATGAACTACCATCACATGTCACGGCATCTACAGTTATTCTATGTAACTATTCAAAGCTATAGGAAAAAGTATAACGTTTAGTTCATTTTGATTTCTATTCAGATGGCCGATGGATTGTACATGGCAATTTCTGCTATTATTTTCCACATGAAAGTGATGTGGTTGATGGAGCTGGTGCACGCAGAAAATGCAGAGACCTTGGGTCAGGCGTTGATTTGTTGAGTATTCAAACAGAGGAGGAGAATATCTTCATCGTGGAAAACAAGGGCAATATGTAACTATGATAATACCTTTTCACTCCTAAAATACTTTAACCCCCCCCCCCCCCGGATCTCAAAAATTCACCGAGAACTACGAAAGAGCGGGTGGTCATTTTCTTCTATGAGGTTTCCACGTCCCTTACAAGAAGCTCAGTTGATTTTGTTTTACTTCCAATCACTTCAATGGAATTTCTTGGAAATTTCATTGAAGTTTTCACTTCACTTTCGAGAACTTCCATAACTGGGAAATGTCTTCCAAAACATCAGATTCAGTCTAAAAATTTCCAAAGCAAAGCATGAAATTCTGGGAACTTCTATCGAAATGAAGAGGAAAGTTTTGGACTGTTAACCAAGAATTTGATAAAACCGAAACTGGGTGAAGATTTTAATGGAATGCATGCAAAAGAGCAAACGGTATCTGGAAAATACGAACCGTGTTTATTTTGATTGTTGGGACTTCCGACTTCACTTCAGAAGAGTTTCGGAGAGCTTCTTGAAATTTCAAAGGAAATCATTTTAAAGATATGATTAAGAAATGAATTTATTACCTTTGGGTTACCTAAGAGCGACAGAGGTTCTGTTCAGGGAAACTTTATGAAATTAATCAGGTGAAGCTTGAAACTCACGTACGACCTTAAAGGAACTTCTTATTATTCTGAAGAAGATACTTTTCTTCTAATATCTTCTTTTGAGGCATTTCGGAACATAGGACATTTAGAGCAGTATATAAATAACAAAACAAAACAAACCCAAAAAAATTTTAGTCAAACATTTTATTTAAATTTGAAGCCCTAATGTAAAACAACATATCGTAAACCAGGTAGGGGATAAAATTAGAAATCATGAAACTGAGCACAATTCGGATTAATCAGCTTTTTTGTCAAAGCTCTCTTTGTCATTTATCGTGGCACTTGATTCGAATACGTGGCAGTGGATCTCTAGCTATCAATGTCATCTTCCGTATACTTTGGTTTTCGTGCTTCCTCGCTCAATTTACTCCTGGATAATATATATTTTAGTCGTTTATGGGTACAGTTTCCTCGATTTCATGTAGGTGTACAATGTTTTGTCTGTCTTTAAAGTAGTTGGCTCTTGCTGTCCAGTTAGATCCCCACATTTCTGCAAGACATATTTAAAGTATTCTCAGCCATGGAATTCTACAAACAGAATTATTTAGCCAGTTTTAGCATACACATTACGGATTAGAGGCTCCGATAGACAGACATGTAACAGATTACTTTTAAGTATAGTTTTGACGAAAAATTGTTTATTTTGTCATATTTTGAAAAAAGTTCATCTATGAAACAACTATAGAGGCATCTAAGAACGGAGTTAAATGCTCTTTAATTACACCCCAATAAAGTAAAATAAAATAAATCGCATCTATGAAACACATAATAATTCTTCATGACACCCCTTGACTCCTGTGACCTAACAGGGTTTGGCATAAACCGCCAGTCTGTTATTAGCTAGGAAACGTTATGTCATATTATACACTTTTTATACCATTTCTTTAAACATGTCCATTACATTTGGAAATAGTATTCCCGCTAAGCTAATAGAACTGTGATAATGAAGCTAGAAAGATTATCTACACCTTATCTTGTACTCATCCATGTATAAGAGGTTATAAATTACAAGCAAAGCAGATTATGTTCCCCGCAAGGGCGGGGAGCGGGGCTCATGTTGTTTTATATGTTCTGCATGTATGTATTCATGCATTCGTGCATTTATAAAGGCATGCATAAAAAGTATGTTTCTGTGTATGTTTATGTGTCTGTGCTTGACAACATAAAACGAAGTCAAACTTTTCATCGCTCTCGAAATTCAACGGAATGTAACATCCGACTTCAGCTTCGCAGGATGGCAGTCGGGACAACTTTGGCCAATATATCAAATTCTAAACTCGCAAGTTTATTAGTCACTTGTCCCTTTAGCAAATACATCCCAATACAACTTTTGTTGTCAGGGTAGAATATGTTAAGCACCAAACAAACAAAAATGCTGCATAATGAGAGCAATCGTATATACATCCCAATGTACGGGACGTTTACTAAAGGGTATGCAGATTCATACCTGCTGCGGAAAAGGGGTAACATTCAGAACATTCAGAGTCGTACCCAGGATGGGAGGATAGATTAGGGATTCTTAAAAAAGGGAAAGAGGTTAGAGCAAAATTGGATTCAGAGATGCCATGTTCGATGTTTGATGTTTGAAATTGAGGTAGAGAATAGGAATCGTCCTCCCAATATATATATATATATATATATATATATATATATATATATATATATATATATATATATATATATATATATATATATATATATATATATATATATATATATATTGAAGGTCCATAAATTCTTAGAATTAACAAAGTCTTCCTAAAGCTGCATATTTTATTGAAAATATATTGTAAATTATTAGTTGTTTGATATTTCGTTTATTTTTTATCTTTATTGTTGTGTCTTACAGTTGAGAAAGGCTTCTTAAGTCTGTAGATTTCATTTAAAATTGTTTGTCTTGCAACCTATACGATCTCCACTGTGTTCAGGACCAATAGAGATTGTATCAAGGGTCCATTATAAACATTTATTTGTTTGTAGTTTCGTTTACTGTATGCATACATGTACATACATTTATTAAAACTTTCATACTTTATGTTCATACACTGGTAGTACAACAGCGCGCGATCGCAGATTTTACCAGTTGGGGGGGGGGGTGGGCTCAGTATGGCTTACGTTTTGTCATTGCATTTTTTATTTCCGTCCTACCCGTACTTCATATACTTTGAGACCCCACACCCTACTTTTCTTAAGGAAATTTACTTGTCTACATGTTATCCAATTGCCACGCCGTAAAGCATGGAACATACGAATTGTTTTGTCTGAGCCAATCGAATGGACGTTCGGTTCACCGGGTTGCTTGATTGAAAATAATTTTAATAGCAACGATTCGAAACTCAAAGCAAAACAACAGTTTATTACCTTTATCTAGTTTTGCGTTTTTCTGACAAGCACGTTTTTCTCCACATAGGATAACGGTTTTCTAACATAGAACATCTGTGAAGTACAATTATCATTAGAATTTACGATTTCATTAATTATATTTTACTGATATCAATTATATCAAAATAGATACACAACCAAAACTTGTATCCATATAAAACTTTCTCATCTATACTAAAATCTGTTTATAGCATGAAAAGCAAGCCAATAGACTGTAGCGTGATGATCAGAAAACCCTTTCGTAAGAGCATTGTACACCTTATGTACACCTTAAACAAGAGCCTTAAACAATATAAAAGCTACACAGCAATTTTAAAATGAAATGAAACTTATAATATTTATTAGAGTGTCATTTTCGTGCAGTTTCAACAGTAACACTAGCTTTTAAAAATAACTGTATTTAGGATCAGCGTGTAACATTTTGGTACCCATACAGCGGGGCCCCCACCTAGAGCATTACATTCAGTTCATTAACTTTATTCTTTAATCACAGCATAAACATTCGGAAAGAAATCTTTCAATATTGACAAAAAAACGCTTTTTACATGAAACACTGAAATATGATAGTGATCTGCTGGAAATTTAAGCAACTTAGTGTATACGTTAATGTTTCATACAAATGGTGAAACCAAATAATTAATAGATTCAAAACCTAAATACCTCTTTTATTAGTTCAAGCACTTGGACAAACCGTGTAAGTACTTCATCGACGCTTGATGATTCTTCCTACTTTGGCATTAGTTCCGAGAACGAATAAAAAAGTATGGATTATAATCGCCATTTGTTCAGTTTCGTTTACAAGAGTGTATTTTTCCTCGTCATTGCACTCAGTGTCATATGACTCAGAGTCATATACTTTCTTTGTGAAGAATATCACATCGAACTTTCCACTTGACCCTTAGCTAAAGTGTCTATGTGATGCTGATTTCATCAAAGACTGTTTACTACTAAGATATGACACTCAGCCATATTCGCGTATCCAGACAGCAGTGGCGCCGCCTGGTATAAGAGTTGCAAATTAAGCTGTCAAAAGCATTGAAGTCACCTGGAAAGTACACGTGTTTTTTTTAAACTTTTCATTACTTACTGTTTTCATTACCAGGTTTTGCCATTTGGGTGGCTCAGTATGGCCTTCTCATTGTATTTTTTCCATCCATTGAAATACCCTTTCTTATAGAAATGTAACTGTCTACAGGTTATTCAAATAACGCACCAAAAAGCATGGGTCATATGTCTTGGGCTAAGCCAATCAAATGGACGTTCAGTTCAACGGGTGTCTTTACCGAAAATGATTTTATTAACAAAAATACAAATCTTACTTATTACCTTTTTCTTGTGTTGCGTGTTTCTACAAACACGCTTTTCTCCCATATCGGATAACTGTTTTCTAATAATGAACATCTGTGAGGTGCAATTATTATTAGAATGTACGATTTCATTACATTAATAATATTTTATTGATATCAATTATAACAGAATAGGTGCACAACCACAACTTGTATCCATATAAAAATTTCTCGCCTATACTAAGATCTGTTTATAGCATCAAAAACAAGACAATGGACTAGCGTGATGATCAGAATACCCTTTGGTAAGAGCCGCTCGTCTACACCTTAAACAAAAGCCTTCAACAATTTAAAAATACACTGCAATTTTAATCTGATAATAAACTTGTTAGTGTCATTTTCATGCAATTTCAACAATAACACTAGCTTTTATAAAAGTATTTAGGATCAGCGTGTACAGATTTTGTTACCCGGATTATGTGGCCCACACAGAGCGTTACATTCAATTCTTAACTTATATTTATTTTATTCTATAATCACTACATTAGGAAAGAAGCCCTACAACATTTTCATGAAACACTAAAATGTTAGTGATCACTCCATATTTAGACATCAAGCTACTGCTGGAAATTCAAGCAATCTAGTGTATATGTTAATGTTTTACACAAAATGGTGTCAATCCCAAAAAAATTAATAACTTCAAAACCTAAATACCCTCTTTAGGTCACGCACTTGGACAAGCAGTCGAAGTGCTTCATTGACACTTGATGATTCTTCCTAGTTTGGCATTAGTTCCGAGAACAAATAAAAAAATATGGATTATAATCGCCATTTCTTCAGTTTCGTTTACAAGAGTGTATTTTTCATTGCACTCAGTGTCATATGACTCAGAGTCATATACTTTCGTTGTGAAGAATATCACATCGAACTTTCCACTTGACCCTTAGCTAAAGTGTCTATGTGATGCTGATTTCATTAAAGACTGTTTGCTACTAAGATATGACACTCAGCCGCCTAGTATAAGAGTTGCAAATTAAGATGTCAAAAGCATTGAAGTCACCTGGAAAGTTCACGTGTTTTTTTAACTTTTCATTACTTTTTCGGTCTTAAAATTTATAAAAACATTTTTTCGTCGAATAATGATTAGTAAAGAATAAGAGTTTGGGTACTACGAAGAGAGGACGACCTTGTGCAGCAATTGGATGCGATAATGACTGCTACAGCTGCAATCTTTGATTCTTTTAATTTCCAACGGACAATGAAAGGCAACATTTTTTTCACAATATGTAAAAATTTTTACGAAAAGTGATCCAATCCATAATTCTGTAGCATACATTTTTGAAAGAAAAAATGCAGCAAAGGAGGTGCATTATTTATGTCATCCGAAAAATTTAGGTTATTTTTTGAAAGATTTGGAATCTGTTTTTGTCACCGTTTTTCCAATAGTGCAGCACATCACAAAACTTCAAACAAGGCACGTTTGCAATGCCAGAGATAGGTAAAAAATGTTATTGAATGTATAAATACCGCTTGTTTTAAAACTTCTTGAGCTTGTCATAGAAATCCACGGCCTAGAGAAAAATGTTCAATATAATTTCATCTCCTCAAGCGTTTTCTTCGCCAGTTCTTCAAAGCATCCGCGTCAAGAACTAACAAAACCTAACGTACCACATTTCTTGGAATATACAATCCGTGGTTTCTTAATTGCAGATAAGTTGTCTCCGTTTTAAATTTAATCTTTTAGTCATGCGTTTTAGATGTAAGAGACCTTATTTTATACCATGAAGTGAAGTTAAGAAAAGCAAAATTTTTAAATTGCTAGATGAATGTTTGAAGTATACCCCTATTATTGCAGCACGACTTTTGTGGTAACCTCCTCTAGCTAATACTGGTGTATACTCTGCTGAAACATAAGTAACACCAGAAACAAAAAGATCAGCAGGATCGAAACCTGAAAGCATCCATCAGATTCAAGTTGAAAGAAATAAAGAAGCAGACATTTTAGCTTAAGATAACTTTCCTCTATTGTCTCAGCAGCTAAAATTCAGAATGTTCAAAGGCAAGAGTAGCGGTGGAATTTACAAAAACACTTTTCCGATGTCTATCTATTGCTTCAAAAGATTTAATGTGATTTAAGATAGAGTGTACTGAAGTCTCATCTAATAAGTTTGTTGATCTTAAGCTATTTCATAACATGTTTTCATAACCGACTATATACAACAAATTCAAATGTGCATATTCAAGTTAACATAAATTGTTTTTGTTCTTCTCTCCCTATGACTAACTCTATGATTGGCCGTATCCCCAAATTATTGTCGTGTATTCTTACTTACCACTGTTAACTGAATAACATACTTTTTTTAACGGATGTAAAGAATTCAGTGTGAAAACATGGGTAGTTTCTTTAAAATTAAGACATATATTTTCTTTCATTCCACGAAATAATGAAATGAGTTATAAAATCTAATGCCACCTTTCTAAAATAGGAAAGACACTTCTTTGTAAGTGAGCTGCGGACAAGAAGTATCAAGAAGTTAAATGGAAATTCTTGAAGGCAGTCTCTACACTCCTCATTGTTCCCCCATAATACCGAATTCTGGGTTGATAATCTAAAGGACTTCTAAGCCATTTCAACGGAAGTTCTAACAAATTCTTGAAATGTCTTGGAAATTTCATATTGAATCTTTTATTTTTGATTAATGTTTTGTCAATGTGTTAAGTTACATATACACTAATTTGCACATTTTTTGCAAACACTGCAAAGCAGTATTTTATAACAAGTAATGAAATGTTGCGAATATACGGGTTATGGGTGTTATTTACGAGTAAATAATCAGGAAAAAACCTGGAAGTTAATGAATTTCTTGGAAGTAACACAGAAATTTCTCAGGATAAGAGAACCTTCTGGGCTTTGATCAAGACAGAATTTCTTGGAAATTTCATAAAAGTGATGTGAAAATTTCTTAAAAAGAAATGAACCTTTTGGTCTTTGTAGAGACCATAGCTATGAAACCGCCTGCTCCAGTTATTTTGAAGATATTTGCAAAATGAAGTAATACTTATAAACAGAAGTTAAGTTTTAACAGTTGCAATAAATTTTTCACATTAAACACAAATTATTTCTCGCCGAAACAATTCGCATGTAAAGTTATTTCTCATACATATATCAATGTATAATAAACTTAAAATGCAAATGACAATATTTCCTATCATTATATTTTTTAAAAGTAAGCTTTTCAGAAGCAAACAATAAAGCTAAATCCTGAGTTGTCTCAACATAGAAGTTTGTGAACATATGCATACAATGCCCAACAAAGAAAACAGTTATTCATATTCGTGGAGATTCTAAAATAAATGTAAAATATATTTGAAATAGAGGCGGAAAATAAGCATAAGTGTTAATATTGTAGTGCTGGGGCATGGATGGGCCTGATCACGGACAATGGCTGCAACAGCTGCAGTGACGGAGAGGAAAGTAACGCATGTATTCAATGCAGGAACAGATGGCGCTGGTATGACGACAGGCCGTATTCATATCAGAATTGGGAACCTAATAAACCCGATGACAGTAGCCATAACTGTGGAAGACTGTTTGGGAATGGACAATGGAGAAACGCAAATTGCAATAGCGGCAATAGTTTCCCTTCAATTTGCAAGAGGAAAGGTAAAAAGTAAAGGTATTAAATGTATTGCATGATTGCCGACCGAGCCCTGTAAATAGAAACAGTAGCATTTGTTGCAGTGTATATGACGAAACGATACACACAGTTGTATTCCTGTTCCTCCAGTGTTTGAAATATCACACTACACGCTACGCTACTGAAAGAGGGTATTTAAGTTTTGGCAACGTAACTTAGAAACATCACACAGAATTGCCAAAAGCACTAGAAAAGTCTATGTTTGTACGATTGATATAATAAAATCACATTCTCGTTTGCACCAATCTAAAATCCTTCCCTCAGACTTTGATTCTCGAGTTGTCAGTAGTACAGGTTGTGTAAGTGTGGGATCAATCCAATTCCATACGGTTGAATTTATAGTTTAAGGTTAAATGACGGATATCAATTTAATGTTTGGATACCTTCAAGGGGAAATATAATATTTTATGTTAGATCCATGCTCATCCTCGCCATGTGGGAATGGCACATGTTCAAGCCAATGTGCAAATGGAGAGTACACGTGCACTTGTGAAAGCGGATACACAGGGAAAAGATGCCAAAATAGTATGCAAATTAAGTTGCTTTATCGATACCCCATCGGTACATTTGAAAATGTACAAACGTTTAATCGTTATTGTTGTGATATATATGAGATAGGAAAAACATATTTTCTAACATTATTATTTCAAGTAGAATCCTTTGTTGTATTCAAGCAGAAAAATATCTGGGGAGTTTACTTTTTATCGCGTTTGCGTTAAAACTGTAGGCATTGATGATTGCCAACAAGACGCTTGTAATGAGCGAGGAGAGTGCATTGATGGTGATAATTTTTTTAGCTGTCAGTGCGCAAGAGGCTACACTGGAGAACACTGCGAAACAGGTCGTGAAAAAAACATCATTTATCATCTATCATAAAGTGTTCTTTTACTTTTTTTGACTTTAAATAATTTCACCTATAGCATTTTCTACTGAAATGTGGCATTGCAACATGATATTCAAGCAAAATTACAACTGAAATAAATAGTAGAATTAAGAAAAAGAGTAATTCATATTTACAATTTATTACCTTGCTTCCTTGAAAACGATTATTTCACATTCAAGCTGCGTTATTCAATGTAATTTTTTAAAATTCGATATAAGCTGATAAGCTTAAAACTTTCTTTAAAATTGTTTTTGATCATTGAATTGTTTCATGAATATTATCATTTAAGCGGACCTTTAAGACTTATAACATGTTACTGCATAATTCATGTGTTCCGACACTGTTACTTTAAATGTTTATATAAATTCTTTAGATATAAATGAGTGCCTGTCAAACGCATGCAATGGGCATGGTGAATGTTCCGATGGAGCAAACTCTTTTACGTGTCAGTGTAATACTGGTTACACCGGTGAACATTGTGAAACTGGTAAGAAATGTTATTTACTATGTAAAACATTTGGGGCACTAGTATTAAACAAGAGCATATCCATTGAATATATAACAATATCTTTAAAATGATTATTTATATATCGAGGGACTCATATTTGTCATTGAAATCTTATGGACCAATATGAAGGGATGAACGAGGAGCATTCTCTGCAAATCACTCCATCTCTTAAGATGTTATATCGCTTTGCTTTGATTTTTGGTTGTTTCTGAGAGTTTCGTTTGTTTTACAAAGACATTGACTATTGCTTGGAATATCCGTGTTTGAATGACGCAACATGTTTTGACGTGTCTGTTACATTTACCTGTCAGTGCCTTAGAGGATTCACTGGTACTCGTTGCGAAACAGGTTATTTTCAAACTTTGATTGTTTTGTAAAGCAATTATTATCTTTTTATTACTATATATTACACATTAGCAAGAAAAGGATGTCTCTTTCATGCTAACAACATTTTTACGTGAAGACCATGCGTTTTAATTGTGATAATCACAACATCAATAACACCATTTTGTGTTTGCGTATGTGTTCTATTCAATTGTCAGAGAAACTCCTCCTTTAACCAACAGATATTGATGAATGCAGCGTAGAGAGCATAGACGATAACTGTCTGCATGGTAACTGCACTAACACAAATGGCAGTTATAACTGCACATGTTTTGAGGGGTATACCGGGAAACGTTGTCATGAAGAGATATCCTCTAAATCAAGTCTGTACATCTGTATTTATTTAAACTATATAGAGAAAAAGTTGTACCTAAAATAAAAGTGAGCAATCTCGGATGTTTGTCAAAAGACTAACAATGAAGCATGTAGATAATTTTTCGAGTTCATCGTTTGACCTAGTTAAGTTATTAGTCATAATTAGTACTTTTAATCTGAAAGGAGTTTCACGTTTCAGATGAAGAAAAAGAGAATGACATTTCAGGTACGTTATAGTGAAGCTGTCATAATAAGTAAATCCATTGACCTCACTATTGAAAATAGCTTGACACGTCAATATAGTTTTCTAAAAAAAGTAGAAAAAAGTAATAGAAAATATAAATTTCAGCCGAAACGTTTCACTGGACCATATGTACGTTGTGGTTCTTTGGCATGTGTTCAGTTTAATTCAAACTTACCAAGTCAGTTTATGGAAGATCACTCAATATTTGAACTATTCTAATGTTTCTGATACTTGTGAGTGCTTCCGTCGACACTCTGTTATTGATTTTATTTTCATTTAGAGTTATATTACCCCTGGGAATGCGTACCCTCGACTTGTAACTCTGGTGTAATGGTTTCAGCTCTTTAGCGTTTCGGGGGCTTCTTTGAGTGTGTACTTCCCTCGTCACTCCGTTACGCCATTCCGCTCTGATTTTTACTGTTATGTTGCTCTGTTGTAATGTTTACTGCTATGGCTCTATTGTGATTTAACTGCTGTTAAGACTTAGGGTTTTATTGTACTCCAGTTGTGGATGCTTCGTACTGGACAGCTCTCCTCGCCGCTCTACTATGATATTTACGGTTATGTAACCGCCAGCCTACTATGATTATTTACGGTTATACATCCCTTTGTGAGTTTTATTGCTATGCTGCACTGCTGAGATTTTTACTGCTGTTTACAGTTATGGATGCTAATGTACTCGAGTTTTGGGAACTCCTGTACATGGCTGTTCCACTCACCACTTTGTTGTTATTTTTCACTCTTATACTACTCTGTTGTTATTTTGACTGCTATTTAGTGTTATGGATGCTCCTGTACGCGGCTGCTCCACTAGCTGGTCTGTTGGTAATAGTGACGATGATCATGCTGATCAGTGACCTGCGCTACGCGTGAGTAACAGCCAAATTATACGTCACTGCAATCAATATTGGTTTATTTTAAAAGAAAAAAACACCATCTTGAATGGTTTACTTAAAACGATACCGCAGGTGCAGCTTAAAATGGCTTTGCATATATATTTCAAATGTATGTCAAGGAAAAAACATTAAGGGGAAAGATTCTTCTTATCTCGTATGTAATAAATCGTACTTTGTAATGCAGCGCAAGCTAAGCATACATTATAGCATTGCAAAGATGATCATAAAAATGTGTTATTGTACAGGAAAAAGAGAGCAAAACCAAAAAAAGAAATCCAGAGAGAACTTGAAAGAAGAGGCATGGAATAACGATGCATATAATTTCGACACACCGTCAACCTTAGCTTTACGAGAAGAAGTCATGGCGGCCGCCGATGGGAGTCCTAAGGCAGGGACAGGAAACGATACTTTTCCTGCGCATCATCATGTAGCTGACATCGATGATGCACAAGAAAAGGAGAGGAGCAGAGGTGACGGGAGAGACACTAAAGAAGCAACAGACAACAGACAGCCCACGGATGTTGACCTGGAGAGTATGTACGCAAAACCATCAAAGAAGAAAGCAAAATAGTTCAAATAACAAGCAACTATTGAAATTGAATCGGAGACAAACACCCTTTCTAAAAATATTTTAGCTATTGTTATTTCATATCAAGCATTGATGGTTAGTGTTTTAATTTTCAATAGAATAACCTTTTGAAGCACAAACAACTAAAACACTATTTAGCACTGAAACGAAAATATAAATATTTTCAAGATAATGATAATGTCTGGTCGAAATCTAAAGGCTTCTTGCAAAGTGACTTCTACTTCAAAAGATCAGTCCTGTCCAAATAACATGCAATTACTTATTAGGTATCGATTTATTGTGGTGTAAGACGTTTATGATCGTAGGTTTTAGACAAAAGCTGTTATTGTGTTTCACTTAACATTCGCAAAACAAGGATAATAACATTATTAACGTTAAGGCAACGCTATGCATTTTACGATGTGGTTAGTATCATTAGTTCTACATATTCTCATGTGTACCAAAAGCAGTCTTAAAAAGTGATTTGTGTTCTTAAAATGTGACAATTTTAGCATCGATAAACCCACTCCTGGCTCTATTGGAGTCCAATGCAACAACATATTTCTTACAATTCACCTGTGAGAGAAATATCAAGTATTACAACAATTGTCACCTATTCTAATAAACGATATCTTGCAGCCAGAGTTTATATCACTGGTTATTTAAACGCCGTGTTTGCAACTAGATGTAACTATCCAAAGCTACATAAAAATTTGTAACGGATAGAAAAATTCGTTTCCTTTTCAGATAGTCGGTGGATTTTGCATGGAAATTTTCACTATTATTTTCCTCTGTCAAAAGTTTTTAGATATCTGCGAAGTCATAAAAAAATTAATCATGCACAAAACTTAGTCATACAACTTGAATTGGTGCAAAAATGTAAATGCCAATGAGAATACAGAGACAAACATGAATTAAACATAATGTAAAAGATAAATATTAACATAAAAAAGGACAAATTGCAAAATGAAATAAATTCAATATGTTAATAGTAATGAACACTTTGCACCTTCTAACGAAGGAAAAGTGTCATCCATTTGCCATTGTTCTCTTATATTGCTGATACTCTAGGATATTTTCTGGCTAATGTTTTATAAGCCGCCTTAGGTCTGAATTTGTATCAGTCTTGATCAAGTGGTCGGGGGTAACAGAGGCCCCGAAATGAATATTTAAAAATCGCTAAAAGTCGATTTTAAGTATGGAACTTCTCTTGGTGTTGAGATAAATGGAAATGAATTCTATTGGTGTATGCGATAAAAAAAAACGGAATTCTTTTGGTTGTGAGATAAGGAAATGTCATTCTTGTTTAATTAAACGAAATGGAATTTACTCTCTCGCTGAGTTAATGTTCTTAACAAATAATTGTATTTAGCATGATTTATTAAGCTAGATGGAATAAGTGACGTCTGTGAAATAGAATTTGTTTCGTGTGTCGTGATATGTAATTAAACGTAAATATAATAAATGAATAAATAAATAATAAATAAACAAATAAATAGATAAATAAAGAAACTGAGTAAAATTTAGAAAGCTAGAGATTTAAGAGTGCGTTTTGCTTTAACAGTTTCTTCATGAATTTCCTGTCGATGAGATCTATGCGATACTTAATCGTGCAGTGTTTCGTGCTTGGGTCACGTGATCGTACTTTGTTCTGCGCTCGTTTCCGCGATCATGCTGTGTTCCGCGTTAGTGTTACTGTTTTCGTGCTGTGTGTTGCACCAGTGGCAATTTGATCTGCGCCCGCGTCAATGTAATCTTACTGTCTTCTGCACTAGTGTTACCGAGATCATTACTCGCCATTGTTAGCAATGCCGTACCTGTATTAAGGGTTTCTCTAACTCATGAACAAGCGTTCTCCGCGCTGGTGTCTTCCATACTAGCCATGAGTAGCCGTGATTATTAAGTGCCGTGACTATGTGACCGTTTGTGCCGTGACTTCGTGACTTATATTCCATGACTTCCTGTCTTTTATGCCATCAGAAAGTGTGTCATTTATGTCACCGTTAGGTTACGCTGTCGTTTGTAATGGATTATGTAGCATAGAGGTAAAATATTTGCTATTGTAAAATCGGTTATGACGGGATGATTTGATCGTATTTTTGTGAGGCGGGCAATAACTTCATCGTGCAAAACAAGGGCAATATGTAGCTATGTTAAATATCTTGCACTCCTAAAACACATTAAACGCCTGAGAATCTCGAAAATGCACCAAGATTTACGAAAGACCAAAACGTTCTTTTATTTTTTCCAAATTTCCACGCCCCTTCCAAGAAGTTCAGTTGAAATTCACTTTGAAAGGATTTCCAGTACCAGGCAAATGTCTTTCAAAAATATTGAATTCAGTCTGAAAATATGCGAGCCATTTCCATGAATTTCTGCGAAGTAAAGCTCAAATATTTGAACTGTTAATCAAGATTTTTATTTTAATGGCATGCATGGATTGAATATATGTATCTTCAAAAGACTCTCACTAAATTTGTAGCAGTTTGGGGAAGTCCTGAAATGTCGCTTCCTTGGAAAGTATTGGCTACTTTCACGTTTCCTGGTTTTACGTTCATTGATTTCCGGGAGAGTTGCCATTTCATGTTTTCATTTTCGGTATACTTTAAACCTAGATTTTTCCCCTTTTTATTTGATTGAAATAAGTAACAAAGTATATATACAATGCAATATCGTAAATCACATGAAAATAAATATCGGTACAAATGTAACTACATGCTGAAAAGGCAACTGAATTACTTAAGAAAAGAGGTACACTCGTATGAACGTCGGACTAAAACAGATAAAACAATTCTTCTAAAAGTTTAAAATTTACGTGTTGATATGAATATGTCACTTTTCAATTATTACCATGTTTTTCAGCACAGCCAAAAAGCTTATAAAATAAAAAGCACGAAGTCAGTTAAAAATAGGTGTTTTTCGCAACATCTTTCAATAAGCTAAGCAGTTTTCTATTCTACAAATGTTATTTTTTACCCTCTGTAGTTATGCTACTGTTTATCCAAGTTTCAAACAAGACCAAAAGGTGTGGATTTTACTACACGTGTCAAAGGTGTGAATAATATCTTTTTTACATTTATTACAAATTGGTTGTACAGGGGAGTCAAATTTAAATCCTTTTAAATCAAATGCATAATTTTTATGCATCATTTTGAAATTAATCTTGGTATCTTTCGCATTTGTGTTAAGCATCTTGTTTTTGTAAGTATGTCTTTCCACTGGGATGATTTAAGCATTTTTTTCTTATTTATCTCGTTTTGCAGCTTGGATCTATTGATTTATTTTTATAATTAGCCAACATATTTCATTGGTGCTATTTTTGCAACATTAGTTCTTTATTGTACATTTTGTGAATAAGGTGACGTTATGCCATCGGCTACCTTGTAATTTTGGTATAGCACTAAGTATCCCCATTATTTCCAGAATATTCACTAAACTAAATTTGGGCTTAATCTCCATTGCATTCATAAATTCGCCTGCTGCATTTAGCAGATCTGCTATGAACATCACTCGTTTATGGGCCATTTCGTTATAAAAGAGCGGTTCTCGAGTTGTAATTATATTTCTGTTTAACCAAATGCACTGCCGTGGCAATCGAGTTTTATCACAAGAGGGGTTTTCACTGAGAAACAAAAGTATAGGCTTTCACGGTAGAATGTGGATGATATGATCAGGCACCCTTTTAGGGTCAATATTGCAAGAAAGTATGTACGATAAGGTCAAATTTGGAAGATAGTTTTCAATAAAAGCGACACTAAGTGTATTTTCATTTTCTAAGATACGCTTTACCAACATCACTTTTTGTGCACGTTATTTTTCCTTTTAATGACATATAGGTTTTGGACCAGTTACGCAAGGCTTTATTTAAATTTTGAAAGCTTATCTCTGAGCTTTATCTCAGTGATCTTGTCAATATCGTTAAAATAGCGTAAGCCCAATGACACGACATCA
This sequence comes from Protula sp. h YS-2021, assembly GCA_949752745.1. Lineage (NCBI taxonomy): Eukaryota > Metazoa > Annelida > Polychaeta > Sabellida > Serpulidae > Protula > Protula sp. h YS-2021. The sequence goes on along the minus strand of OX457031.1, from coordinate 64,511,012 downwards.
CTTTCGGCCCATTTAAGCCTAAATGGTTACTTTTCAAGACATCTATTTGCAATATTTCTACATATTTGCAATATTTCTGACTTTTCAATGTTAACTTTTAGACCAGATGTAAAGTAAAAAACATCAAAGACATTTAAGGCACTTCTAAGTTTATCGCTTAATAAAAACGTTGTATCATCCGCAAGAAGGCTTATTTTTGTCTCAATATTATTCATCTAGATATCTTTAATATTTTTATTTTCTCTTATCGAAATTGCTAAAATTTCAACCGCTATGATAAATAACAGTGCTGAGAGAGGATCTCCTTGCCTTACTCCATTTGCTTTTCAAAGTGTATACTAGTGTAGCCATTATTTATTTACAGCTTTCAATTTTAGTATATATTATTTCAACTCATCTTCGTATTTTTTTGCCAAAGTTAAAATATTCTGGGCATTTATCTAAAAAGTCCAAATCTCACTTATCAAACGCCTTTTCGATATCAATGAATGCCAAAAACCCCCCGAGCTTGTATCTGTTTAAGAAATCGGTACTATCCCGTTAGTGTTCTTATATTAATACCGATAAATCTATTTTTAATAAACCCCTTTTGTTCTTTCCCAATAATTATCTGGCTAAACTTTGAGTTAAGATTTCCATGTCAAGCTTAAGAAGACTTATCGGTCACCAGGAGAGATCAGTACCGGGAGATTTGTTTTTCCTTATGTTATTTATAACACATGAAACCTATTGTCTTGTTAACGAGGCGTTAGGCACTTTTGCATCGGCCTCAGATATTCTGGGAATATTTTTGGGCTCAAAGAAAGAGTCATTAAAAGTTTTTCAGACCTCATGTTTTTATACAAACTTTTATAGAAATGAGCACTGGTTTCTAAAATTTTGATTTTGATTGTTCTACTTCCTCTTCATTTTTATCAATGACTTTTGTTATGTCTTTCTGTTCGTAATCCCTTTTCTCAATTGCAAAAAATACTTTTTGAATATACACCTTGCTGCGGATATAATGTACCATGGCATTGATTCTTTCGATGCGTTCCATGGTGATTGTTTTAATTTCACTTAAGATCTCCTCTTGCTCATTTTGCCTTATATTTTCTTTCTGCAGTCTCACTTCTGAGGTCTCAAAAGCTTTCATCAAATTTTGCTTCTCCAATCTCTTTGCATGAGATTTTTGTTTAGAATACCTCGTGGTCTCTTTTCGTATTTCATATTTAACATATTCCCATTGATAATGTGGGTCTAGATAGCTTACTTCTTGTCTGCACTTCAAGACCAGAGCTCCTATACTTTGAACGTACTCTGTTTCGCCTAACAGATTCGCAGTAAATTTCCAATAGCCCAGGCCTCGCTTTGCTTTTGAACTGAAGATCTGTATAGCTAGAACAATAGTGTTATGGCTGGATCGATATCCAGGGATAATGTCTATGCTATTTATCACAAAATTAATATCACGAAAAATTAACCAACAATCTAGTATTACACACGGTTTTGCCCTACACTAAGTGAATCGTTTTTCCAATTATCTAGCCGAGATTGTTTTACGTACGGTTTTGCCCTACACAAAGTGAATAGTAAATCGATCGTCGCTCTGGTGAAACGCATGTATAAAGGACCTCTGTATTGTGAATTCGGAATATCCATTTGCAGGCTTTCTGCCACTATTCACCTTATTTAAGCCGTATACAGGGAGTGCCTGTGCATAACGCGAGTTCTAGTGATGGCTTATTCGCTATTGTCTATGAACACATGAGGACGCTTTTACCAGCCTTGTATAAGCGCCTCTTGGCTAATCGTTATTTTGAATGCGAACCAATTAAAAAATACATTGCAAATCAATACATAAGAAGGACTTCACACTCTTTTCGGTCCAGATCCACTCAACCCAAAAGGAGGTACCTAACACAAGGCTCGTTTACATGCGTTTCATACAAATTCTTTTTTGATTGTACTTTCGTTGTGATGTGGCCAAAATTTGACAATATTGGCTGAAATGGCAAAACTTTCAAGAAGTTCTCATTTTGCTGCAGAACTTCCAACAATTTCCACAGAAATTCATCGAAGTTCTAAGAGCTTACATGGCGTCAAAAGAATATCAGAGGGCTTCCAAGTGGCATGTCTTCGTAAAAACAGAGAAGAACGTCTTACTTGTTAGGGGACTTTATTCAGAACTAGCTGAATCCTTCGAAAATGATCGCATGATGTGGTATTGTGCAAAGATGTAACAATAAACCTATGCATATGAATGCAAGACTTTTTATGGAGTTTTCAACTTAATATTGAGGCACGTCCAAAAACTGCCGTAGAAATTCTTCGAACTTCCAAAAAGTTCTCCCTTTAAATTATTTGGTTCTTGATCTCCAGTTGCCTCCATCTTCAAACTCTTCTCGGCCATGACAGTCTACAAATGGAATCGTCTTGCAGGCGAGCTCATTATTGACTGGATGAATTATATCAAGTCTTAGGGAAGAGTTAACGCTCTTCTTATATTCTTTCTAAAAACCTTTTAGCATGCATATAAAGCGATTGGGTTCCGACAGACATGTAACTGGTTGCTTTTAAATATAATTTTCGACGAAAACTGGTATTTTTTTACATCTTGAAAAGGCAGTTCATCTATCAAACAGCTAGAAATATAAGAACAAAGCTAAATGCTATTTAACTATACCAAATAAAATTTATATAATCTATCGATGAAACATAATAATTCTTCAGTACACCTTGAGACTCCGGTAATCGGTCAGAGGTTGACAAAAGCTGCCAGTGTGTTTTCGGTTAGAAAAGAATTATGTTTTATATTAAACACTTTTTTGTACTTTTGACCATTTCTTTAAATATTTTGTTTATATTTGGAGATTTCCGCTAAACTAATAGCACTAGGATTATGAAACTAGAGAGATGGCTTATCCCTGTGCATGAGGTTATATATCACAGGGAAAGCGGATTATGTTCCTAGTAAGGGCTTGTTTTATACGTTCTGTATGTATGTGTGCATGCATATATATATATATATATATATATATATATATATATATATATATATATATATATATATATATATATATATATATGCATGAATATGCAGTATGTTTGTGTGTATGTTTGTGTATTCTTGACAACACAGTGCATCAAAGAGCGTGAAAATTCAACGAAATGTATCATCCGATTTTAGTTTCTTAGGATAGAAGCTGGGACGGCTTGGATCAATGTACCAAATTCTAACTTGCAAGTTTATTGTTGACGTCACAGGACGTTATAACATGTAAAGCTTCGAAATTTGTCACATGGAACTGTGTTAACATTTATTACAATCATGTCTATTTCGCTATTGTACAGCATGTGATTTTGATCGCCGATAGGAATTTTGACTCTACATTATATGTGTAATGCCCCCTGACGGATGGGGGAATCTTGAGAATAGATACCCTGTTAAGCGTTCCGTGCATGTCGGAATTTCTTTCCTTCTTGCTCTTTTTGTACTCTTTCTTCATTCTTCGGTTATTTTTCTAATTTATCCCTTGAGCAAATGCAAACTTTCGTTGTCATTGAATGGAATGTTGAGCACTAATCAAACAAAACTACTTCGTATAATGGGAGTGACCGTATAAAGAGCCAATATCTATACGTTGACTAAAGGGTTGGATTTGTTCTCAATATTTTTTTCAAGATTTGCCTTTCAAGTCTCCATTTTAAAACCCCCAAAACGTCTAAGAAAGGCATTTCAAGACATCTTCGGTGACGGGGTTTTGTTACATGCAGCTTCATACCCGCTTTGAGAACGGAGGTGCGCTCAGAACATTTAGAGTAGTACCCAGGATTTGAGGGAGGATTGCCCGAACACTCGCGTAACGCCTAAAATACATCTATATTAGATCGACAATATCGGCAACTTCGTCGGCCGATGTATCGGTTGCACATAGGATTAACTATGGCACATAGGATTAACTATGGCCGATTGAAGATATATCGGCCCGATGTATATCCGATGTACGAAGCCGCTATATCTATTATGCGTCGGGCCACCGTCGGAAATATCCCTACAAATTCTTCGACGTCGGATACCAACCGTCGGCTAAACGTCGGTTATACGTTTATATTCCGATGCATTTCCGACGAACTTCCGATGATTTTTATACGTATAAAATGCATATTTCCGAGGTTTTCCAACGCATTTCCGACCAAGTGACAATCGGAAAATATGCGTTTTTAGACGTATAAAATGCGTGTGCGCATTTAAAAAAAAATTGTTTCTAACCTTAACTGACCCATTGAACCCTTACCAACCATTCATAATTCACATATTCATACATACACCATAGCATATTACTATACAACATAGCATATTTATATATTGCAACTGAACACTAGTACTTACACGGGTTTGAACCTGGGACCTCTTGCTTCCTAGGCGCGAAACATACCTCTACTCCACGGCGGCTGGGGCTGCCTCGGAAGTGTAATTAAGTGGTCTAATGTTTCTATTTCGTCCCAAAAAGTTTACGTCTTACATTTTTGTTTTTTGCTACCGCTGGCGCTTTTAAATTTAGTTATTTGTATTGTCTTTTCGCCCTTTATGTTTGCTGAGGGATAGTTTATTGAGGCAAATGATAATTTTCAAGTATATTCATAATGCTCCACTGTTGATTCTTCATAATGTCCCCTACACAACGTCAATCGATAAATTTCCGACGCCGAATAAGCATCGGAAAATATGCGTTTTATAGACGTTTAAAAAATAAATAATAATTTCCGACGCTGTGGAATATGTGGAGCACTCGTACACAACGCAATATATATATATATATATATATATATATATATATATATATATATATATATGTATATATATATATATATATATATATATATATATATATATATATATATATATATATATATATATATATATATATATATATATGGACGTATAGGCGATGCAGTGATATATTTGTATATTATACGATTATTGTAATGCGTCGGTTATACATAAGTAATATTTTTTTTCAAAAACAAGGTTTGTTCAGTCGGAAGTCCGTCTATGTCAGACGCTGGGCCAACATATACAAATATAATAATTAATAAGTCTTAGCTCATCAATTCATCATAAGTTCAATCCTTGCTGTTTGTTTACATACATAGCATTAATTAACGATTTCCATTATCAACTTTATTCTGCCACATGATACATGTTCAAAGTCTACTAGAAGATTGACCACTGCATAATTTTTTTTTCTGTGTGTAAAAGTGCCTCTGTCTAACATAAGACACATGCGGTGTTCGTGCCAGACCACACCAAAATTCCATCACTTTCAAATTCACATACTCTACCATTGAAACCCTTTATCAGCATCTCGAAATCTGGCCGAGAAATATTTCGTGAGAGTCTATTATCGGTGGTGTTCATGTTAGACTTCACCAAATTAGCGGAGTTGTCAAATTCGTGTCTTTTCCCACCACAAAGTATTATCATAACTTTAAATTATGCCGAGAAATATTTCGTGAAAGTCTATCATGAAAGCAAGAAAGCAAGAAATGGATGTGTTTAATATGCTGAATGTTGTAGGGAAGCAAGGTAAGGTTTTTTTCTATTCTGATGTGTACTATAGCTTTCTGGACATTTGTTGATATAGTTTCTTTTAAGTGGTTTAAATGATTGCCTGTGCTATAAGTGTGTGGGTGTATAACACACCTAAGTACCTAAAAAATAAATTTTATGTTGACACGCCCTAAACCATAAGCGTATATTTACACCTGGCACCCCTACGGTTGGTATGCTCGGGGCCACCGTGCGGGACCGAAAGATATTCATAAATTTAGCACATTGTTTTAGAGCTCATACTTGTTCAGGTCATAAATTGAATTCGTCAAAAAAAAATGTTTATGATCTGGAGTCGAACACCTAGGTTCTTTCTTTCATGTTTGTGGTCTGACACTACCAACCGAGCCACTCCGGTCTGCGGTAACATGACATGCTCAATACTGACCAAATGGTTAGAACGAGCACTTCATGGGTGTACGAGTTCATAATATCGGATTTCATTTAGAATATCAATAATGAGGATGTACACGTCTAAAACAGTTGGCGCCTTAGGACATACTCAAATTATAGTTACATAAACATTTCATCCCTGCCTGCCTGCCTCTCCCCCCCTAACCCTTTTACTATATTTAGGTCTATGCCAAACTCTCGCAAAATTTAATGCATTTTATTATTCCTACAGCGTGAGCGTGAATGAGTAATTATACACTCTCACGATGTTTGTATCCTAGAAAATTAACATATATTTTTTTAGGTATTCGTCAAAACGAAGAAGGTTCATTGGCCTAGTGGACTAGACGGGCGACTGTAAAGCAACAGGCCTCGATTCAAATCCCACATGGGGCAGAAATTTTGATGTATTCTGTTTTGCAGTAGTGAAAACTGCTTGACGGTCGGGCAAAACCAAATTTAATACAATTTCGATTGGATTATTGGTTAACTTCTCGTGATACTGTATTAAATTTCTTCAAATATTATAGAAATAATTCCTGGTTACCGATCCGATCAGGGTCTTACAGTGGTGAATACTTTCTGCCCGTCTCAACTCCCCCTCCCTCTCTCTCTCTCTCTCTCTCGCTCATGTCCTAACCCCCCTCTCTCTCTCGCTATCGACGTTTGTATCTCTGATGCTATCTACCTAGTGCTCTCTTCACTCACTTAACCACACACCCATACACTCATTTTATTCATACTTCCTGTATCATACAATTAGTTTCCCTGGATACGATTCATAAAGAAACAACAATTTGCTGTAAAATTCTATACAATGCGGCTGCCTGCCAGTGTCAGCCTATATATATAAATACTTACATATTAATTTATATATATGGGCACTTGTGTAAATAATATGTTAGTTGTTCGTTTGTTCTGTCGCTGTTTTTGGTTACCTTTATTATGCCGTATTTTTATGGTACGAAAAATATTGACACAGCCATGGGAAGGGTACGAAAGAATGAAGCTTATGTAAGCCCAGTTTATCAATTAAACTAATATCTAAAAACTGTCGAGGGTTGGCCGATTATAACAAAAGAAATGAATTACTCCACTGGATAAAAAATAGTAAGTACTGGGAATTTGATTTCATAATGCTACAAGAAACACATAGTGAAGAGAAGGACATTCGGAGTTGGGAAAAGAATTGGGCTATTTTTAGGAAAGACGATAAGCTCATTTTTTCGCATGGCTCTAGTAAAAGTAAAGGGGTATTAACTATTGTTGAAAGTGATTATATTAAATTTATTTCCAGCGAATTTGTAAGCAAGGGCGGTACAGCAGTCGTTATTGACCTAAAAATTGAGGAAGTGAGCTACTCCATATTCAACATTTATGCACCAAATCTCGAATGTCAACAAGAACAACAGGAGTTTTATGATCGAATCGGTAACATGATCCAGGAAAGAGAGGAAAACAAAATAATTATTGGTGGTAACCTGAATGTTATCTTAGATGGCAACTTGGACAGAACTCCTATAAATACTAAGACATATAAAGGGGTGGAAACAATCAAGGAACTTATGGAACAATACAACATAATTGATCTATGGCGGATAAAAAACCCTGGGGAAAAACGCTACCCTGGGGAAAAACGCTTTGCTTGGCGTAGGGCTAAACCAAATTTAATACAATCTCGACTTGATTATTGGTTAACTTCCCGTGATATTAACTTTTCTGCAAATACTATAGATATAATCCCTGGTTACCGATCCGATCATAGTGTTATTGTGTTTTCTGTAAAAATCCCTAACTCTGAAAGGAGCCGTGGTCCAGGTTATTGGAAATTTAATGCAAATTTATTAAGTGATACCGAATACGTTCAAAGCATAAAAGCGCTTGTCTTGAAATTCACACATGAGTTACGGCTTTTTTATTTATTTATTATTGAAAAGAAAGACACTTTACCTCACATCAATTACTCGCACATTTACACCAAAAACCTTTCAGCAACCTTTTGCAGACACACAGTTTGCACATCGCTAGGTGTCGCAGCACCCAGACAATACTGCATTTATTTTAACAATTGTCTATAAATTCGCTCACATCCATGATGTAGTAAACATTTGTAAGAAAAAGCAGACATGAAACACAAGGAGTGTGCAGAAGTGTCATAGGGTTTTTTGGGACGTACATATGGTTTGACTAATGTAGGTATGCATTAACGAGATAAGAAGGGAAAAAAGGAAAAGAAAATAAAGCAAGATCCGTTTTTCAATTGTCCTTGATGGACCACGATCCCCATTTCTTATAGTATTTATCGTCGTCTAAGGTAATCTTATCTACTTGCATGTACATGCTTACTTCATGCATGAAGGTCGAATGATTGAAGGCTAAATTGCGGAATTGGGTATCCCATATTCGGTATTTTAAAATAAGAAAAATAAGGTTTTCAGCGTTGTTACAAGATCCTAACAGAAACTCAGTAGCGTAAAAGCCTTTAAGACCAAGGAGTTGCCACGCTTTTCTTATTATTGCCACTGTTTTAGGACAATTTATGAACAGGTGGAAATTATCTTCTACTACATTACATTCAGAGCAATTTTTGTCTAATTTAATTCCCCATTTTTCCAGACTTTTGTTGTTGGCTACTATGTCGTTTAATATCTTGAACTGGAAGGAAAGTAGTTTGTTATCGCGACATGAATCTCTTGATATTTTGATACTTTTGTTTACTAGGGTAAGATCGATCCCCTTGTTCTTCCACATTTTTAAGCTAGTCGGGGGTTGACTTATTTGTTTCACTTGTTCTTTATAAAAATCCCTTGACTTACAATTTGTTACATGTAAACGCTGACCACTTCTAGTTCTAAATATGCAACTTCATAAAGCGCAGGATTGATTAGGTAAAATTTGTTGTTTAATTGCTTGTTGAATGCTAGTTAATGTTAGGTAATTAACTTTGATGTTATATTTCATCATTAGTTCATCGCATGTCAGCCATCTATTATTTTTATTCATCAGATCTTGCATAAAAATAATTCCGTTTTGGAACCAGTTCTTAAAGAATATGGGTTTATTATTTATAAGTATATCTTGATTGTTCCAGAGTAATTGCTTAGACATTGTCGAGGTTTGAAATATTGTTTTAAAAGCTTGTAAGATATCTTGAGAAAAGGGAGGCATATAAGGGAGTTTTTTACATCAAAATTGCAATGCATTAACAAACTTAGGCCACCAACCTTATCTAAGTAATAATTTACTACTTTTGACCACTTTTTTCGTTGCATTAATTTTAGTAACCAAGCAAGTTTGAGAGCCATATTCTGTGATTGGATGTCAATTGCTTTTAGTCCACCCCCATCATAGTTCCTTATTATAGTGGTATGTTTAACTTTTGGTGTAGAATAACCACATAAAAATGATGAAGTTTCTTTTTGTGCTTGCTTTATGTAGCATGCGTCACAGCTAGTGTTAGAAAGGGAGTAACATAAGTTAGATATTCCAAGTGACTTAGTTATTAAAATTTTTCCTAACAGGCTGAGACCTATACAAGACCAAAATAGGTACTTTCCTCTCATTTTTGCAACCTTATCCATAATGTTCTTTTCGTTGCATTTTTAAGGTCATATCCAAGGGAGATTCCAAGCATGTTGAAACAGTTTCGGGACACTTCTAAATCATAAGCGCCTTTCCTTTTTTCCAAGGTCCCAGCCATATAAGTAAAGTTTTATCTTTGTTGATTTTAAGGCCTGACTGGTTAGCAAAGTTTTCTAGCGTTCGAAAAAATTCTGGAATTGATTCAACACTACCTTTTGGACCCGCATCTGAAATGGGAATATATTAAGCATGAAATAAGAAAAGAGACCATTAGCTACTCAAAACTAAAATCATATACAAAGAAACTGGTGAAAAAAATTTGATAAAACTTTAGACACTCTATATACCAGGCTTCAGAAAGGAAATATAAGCCAAAATGAACAAGATGAAGTCTTTAGTGAAATCAAAACAATTGATATGGAACTAGAGCGTATAGAGAGAATGAATTCCATGGGACAATATATCCCTAGAACATGATGAAAAAAATTCAAACGTATTCTTTGCAATTGAGAAAAGAAATTACGAACAGAAACATATTAAAAGGCTCATCGACAAAGATGAGGAAGATGTAGAACAACCCCAGAAAATATTAGAGACAAGTGCTCGCTTTTATAAAAATTTGTATCAAAAGAATGACGAACTGTCAAAGGGATTTTATGACTATTTCTTTGAGTCTAGAAACATTCCCAAGATACCCAAAGTCCATGCTGAAAAGCTTAATACTGAATTAACACGACAAGAGCTTTTAAGTGTCATTAAAAACATGAAGAAAAACAAATCTCCAGGTACTGATGGCTTGACAGCTGAATTTTATCAGTTTTTTAGATATGAGAAAGTCGATTTGCTACTAGAATCTTTTTCATACAGCTTTGAGAGAGGATATCTCAGTGTTGCGCAAAGAAGAGGGATTATAAGGCTTATCCCCAAAAAGGACAAAGACTTAGTGTATCTGAAAAACTGGAGACCTATAAGTCTTCTAAATGTCGATATGAAAATATTAACTCAAAGTAAAGCCCATAGATTTCAGAAAGTACTACCGATAATTATCGGCAAAGAACAAATTGGCTTTGTTAAAAATAGATTTATCGGTCTCAATATAAGAACACTTATTGACAGTATTGATTTATTGAACAGAAATAATCTTGGGGGGTTTGGCATTTATCGATTTTGAAAAAGCGTTTGATAAGCTAGATTGGGACTTCGTAGACAAATGCCTGGAGTGTTTCAATTTTGGCTATAGCATACGGAGATGGGTTAAAATCATATATACAAAAATTGAAACGTGTACAATAAATAATGGCTATAAAAGTCGTTTTTTTGGAGTAAGACAAGGAGATCCTCTCTCAGCACTGTTATTTATCATAGCGGTTGAAATCTTAGCAACTTCAACAAGAGCAAATAACAATATGAAAGACATTAAGGTAAAAAATATTGAGACGAAAATCAGCCTTCTGGCTGATGATACAACCTTATTACTAAGCGATATACTTTCTTTAAGAAATGTATTAAATGTGTTTGTTATGTTTTACTATACTTCTGGTCTGAGAGTAAATATTGAAAAGTCAGAGATATTGCAAATAGGTAGAGCGCCAATGAGATTTCTTGAAAAGAAACCTTTTAGATTTAAATGGACAGGGGGTGATGTAGTGTCTTTGGGCATACGTTATTTTAATGACATTGAAAATATCACTGTTGTTAATCTCAGAGATAAGCTGACAAATTTCAAACAAACGTTGCATAACTGGTCAAAATTTTATATGACATTGAAAGGGAAAATAACTATTATTAAGAACCTGGCGCTTAGAAAAATCCTTTTTGTAACCAATGTCCTTTACATTCCCAACTGGTTCATTAATGAAGTAAATTCAGTGTTAGACCAATTCCTTTGGGAAGGAAAGCCGCATAGATTCCAGAAGAATGTCCTAATACAAGACTTTAAGGATGGTGGTCTTAGAAATTTAGATTATAACTCTTTTTTATGTGCACAAGAAATCATGTGGGTAAAACGTGTTTTGGAAAATGACCCTAAGTGTTGCCTTTCTTATAAAGTATCTTCCAAATTTGACACTATCCTACATACTCTCTTGCGATACTGACCCAAAAAGGATACCTGACCATATCCCCAAATTTTACCGCGATATCCTTTGTGCCTGGTATTCAGTGAATAACCCCTCTTACGACACAAGTTGCTTAACACAACAGTGCATCTGGTTTAACAAGAATATTGTGATAAATCATGAGCCGATCTTTTATACTGAAATGGCGCGTAAAGGAATTATGTTTATAGTGGATCTGCTAGATGCAGAAGGGGAAATTAAGAGCAAATTTAATTTAAATACAAATCTGTTAAAGATCATGGGGCTACTAAGTGCTATACCGAATGATTGGAAGAAAAGTATAAAACAAAAATGTAACGTAGTCAAGGACACAGTGGCACCAGTTCCCCAAATTGTACAGTTAAGAACAGACGCTATAACAAAAAAAAAACATAACGAAATTGAACTCAAAAGAGGTATATTGGTTAATTATAAAGAAAAAGTCAATAACGCCAAGCTGCACAAACAGATGGCAAAAAGATAAAATTATTTTGAACTCTTCCCAATGGAGAGAGATATTTGAAAAAAACTAGATATCTGACAAAAAATGCAAAAAATACTATGATCAATTTTAAGATAATGCATAAAAATTATGCATCTTATTTCATAGTATCCAAATTTGACCCAGATATTAAACCAATCTGTGAACAATGCAATAAAAAATAATATTGTTCACATTTTTGACATGTCTGGCAAGATTTAAACCTTTTGGTCTTAGCTAGAAAAGTGGGTAAAAAGTAACATAATAAGAGAGGGCCCAAAAATCAGTATTTGTAGAAGGAAAAAATTGCTTGGCTTATTGAAAGAAGATGTTGCAGTGAATTACCTATTTACAACTGACTTTGTGCTCTTACAGGCCAGAATGTATATACACAAGAGTAATATTCATACAGAAGATGTTTATTTTATATTTTTTTTAAAAAATACTTAGAAATGTTGCAATGATTGAAAAATTGGCATATTCGTCAAAGCATGTAAATTTTAAATACTTAGAGGAATTGCATTGTTTGTTATAGTCCTAACCCTCAGTTGCTAGTCTTTTTTTTACGTTTTATATAACCCATGATCTGTGTCGGTATATTTACTACATACTCGAAAAATGTTTGCAGAGACATTTATTTTACGAATCATTTGTACAATGTAGATAATGCTGTATGTACAAAGAACAATTTCTTACGGCGAAATAAAATAAAACATATACAAATATATGTAGAATATACGTATAATTAAATACATCAAATATACGTATGCAATATCCGTTTTATTTTTTTTTCGGAAGTTTGTCGGAAGTTTATCTATTTCCAACGTATAACCAATGCATAAAAATATATGTATAATATATGCCTTAAGTAATACGTATAATTTAAGAATATTATATTTAAAAACAATTCCCAATTGGTAGGAAGTTCGTCGGAAAAAGATGTCGGCCCGATGAATATTTGCCAACATCTATTAAGCTGAAGAAAATAATCATCGGGCCAACGTCGGTAACCGATGAACTTCCGACGAATGGGAAAAAATGGAAATTCGACTATTGCCAGCCTATAACCGATGCATTACCGATGTATCGAAGCCGGTGCCGACGTTTTAAGCCCTGGTTTATACCGTTCCGACGTCAGCCCGACGTTACGCGAATGTTCGGGTGGGTATCCCTAAGAAAGCTGGAGACAGGATGGAGTTACATTACAATCAGTGATGTCATATTTAAAATTGAGGGTAGGGAATAGAATCGTCTTCCCCAAAAGTGACAATTGTAACTGACTATTCAAGCCGCAGTAGGTCGACAAAAGGTCATCAGAGTGACAATAAGACTGCAATAGTAAAAATCGAATAAGTCATCACAGGTTTGACATTAATTGACATTTTGGTCTGTATTTGTTCTTCTTATATATAATTAATAATAAATTTAGTAAAATATGTTTAATTTACTTTTTCTGGTTTACATCGCAACATTAAAATAGTAATGGTGACTTATTGAGAAAAATGTATACCAGTTTCAGATTGGTATAAAACAATAACTGGAATTTTGTGATACTAAAATTATTCAACTCAGGGATTATAATAATGATAGAATATAATAGAACTAACGTATTACCTTTGATTTAGACTTTATTTTACCTTGGTATTTTAGTGTATGATATGACAAATAGCAAGTCGACACAAAATGTGTCAACATATTCCACTGAACTCGAGTTGTGGGCACACCTGTACATGATTCTTTCTCTTGGTATTTTGCTGTGATTTTTTTTATTCTTATGTCACTCTGCTGTGATTTTACTGTTATTTAGAGCTATGGATGCTCCTATACGTGAGTGCTCTAATGGCTGGCCTGTTGTTGATAGTGACCATCATCATGCTGATCTGCGGAAGGTGATACTTGTGAGTAGTAGACAAGTCATACATCATCGAAATCAATACACTTTTATTTAAAAAAATAAAACCAGTGTAAAATCACAGTACATATACACACTGCTTACTCAATGTGCAATTATACAATAATATTCAAAGATGAATGGTAAACAAACAACGGAAGCGCAGCATAAAATATCTTTGTATATGTATTTCAAATAAATTTCAACGAAATAATATTAAGAGAATAGATTCTTCATCTTTAGTATGTTCCTACATTAAAATTGAACAGAAGGAAAGATGTTACATTTTCAATCGAAATAGCAATGCTTGGGTGACAACAGTGTACAAATGTTTTAAAAAATTATTTCGAAACTTTTGTGTGCCCTGTTCATGCCATCTCTAATGGAGACGCGTTTGACCTTCTTCAAATCTGAATTATTTCTGTTTCTTATGAACACATATATTAATCTGGTCAGTTAACGTTTCTTAAATTTGCCATTAAAATACTCTGGAAACAATGGTCAACACTAAAGCTTATAGGCAAAGCAATATAACATATTGACGACCGTAAACGAACGCTTATCGCCAGAGTAGTTGTGTGAGTTGTTTTACAGTAAAAGTGTGCCATTTAAATTCATTTTAAAATGGATCCAAACATCACAAAATATATCCAGACCATATAATTAAAGGAACAAACCAGGGCTCGGTCAATATTCACTTTTGACTTCAGAGCGTACTTCCCTACACTTGCATGATACGGATGTCATTATGGAATGGTATTTGGCTACTGCAATAAAATCTCGCGTCGCACTATATATCAAGAATTTTCAGCCAGAAACAGATGTAAACATATGAGAATAATATTTTCAGACAAATGTAACATAGCTAGCACCAAGGAAAAAGTGGTATTCAATGCCTATTTTAATGATCAGTAAAATATGCCAGAAAATTTAAGTAATGAGACTGAGTAATAGAGAATTGCAGACAAAGAGAAAATGTTATTAGATACATTAATTTTAGATTTGAATTCTAAATATTTTCCTACATGCCACAAAATGTTCTCAAACTCAATTAGTATTTTTCCAAATTGAGCCACAATGAAACAGTGTATGGTTTAGTCTTCAATACGCTCTCACTCCAAAACATCAGGCATTTTGCCTACATAACTTAACTTCTGGAACTAGCCTTCAGGTAATTAACAGAGAAATTGTAAAAATGGTAGTTTTCAGCGATTTAATAGCACTGAGACATTCAATGCTCATTCTTGATGCTATGATCATTGGAAGCTATTATTTTATATATAACACATGTAGACTTATGCACAGACATTTAGTAACATTGGTGGCGATTGTTATTACCATAGCCATTAATAATAAATACAAGCTGATGCTACAATTAATCACAATTTTTTCTCACTGAAAGAGGTTACAATTTCTTAAATTATTTCTCAGATGTTCATGAATATGAATTATTTATTTTTTTATGTATCATATTTCTTAAGATCTTTTTCACATTCTATTGGTAATAACCTCGAAACATGTATATAACATTAATGTGATAGCGTTTGGGCTGGGGATAACTATATCAGAGACAATGGATGCGGCAGATATAGAGACGGAGAAAAAAGTGACGCATGCATTCGATGCAGGGGTGTATAGGGCTGATATGACGAAAGGCTGTATTACTATCAGAATATCTAATGAGCCTTACAAGAATTAGCCATTCAATACCTGGCATTGGAATAATGGACATTGCAATGCTATTTTTGCACATCCTTCTATTTGCGAATATTATTATTTATTCTTGTAATTATTTATTCTAGTCATTAATCATTATACAGATTTAATCATGGTTCTGTTAAGCAATAAAGTTGATGAATTTAGCAGTGATTCTTGTTTGAATGTTTAAGTTTATTGTAGTGATTAGGATAACCATTGTAACCGCAGTATAAATACGTTAAAAATAATAACAATAATAATAGTAATAATAATAATAATAACAATGAGAAGCGCAAACCTTTGTTTCACTTACTTTAAAATGTATTCATGAAAACTGACCTCATGCATACCCTGTATTATCTTATGACTCAAAGGAAGTTTAACTAAAGGATGACCACACCACCTTATGATTGTTACTGTCTAGACGGTAATATGATTAGCATCTGCCTGACCTCTGCACGACGTCACGCTCCCGACCTCTCAGTTACATCGGTAGGTAGAGTAGACATTGTAAACAACTGCCGAGAAAAAAATCCATCCAACAAGTTTTGGATGACACTCTTCGTATATAAGAACGCTATTTTAGCTACTCTTATCTTTTTACTGGATATTAAGATGAAATCTCAAAATGAAACGAACAAGAGAAGCAGAGAATTAGCAGTCAGATATTTACTCTATGTTTAAGAAAAACTGAAACAATAAATATTTCATTTTGAGCTATGAAGTCGTCTTTATAAAAGTCTTCGTGTTTATTTAATTGAGTTAGACTTTATATACTATGTGCACGGAGATGGGGTTTCAGGCATAATTGATCATATTGTTTGGACCGGTCATTTAACTAGTTTTATACTGGTTAACATTAAAAGTGGTGACGGTTACTTCAGTTGGTTACAGCGTCGATCTCCTAATCCTAGGCGCAATGTTTCGAAACTGTTGAGGAGTAGTAAACAAAGGATAGACTTTTGCTCCAATTGCTTCATCTAGGTGAATGCAATGGGTTACATGACCCAGAATTATCACCAAATGAATCTTTATGCCATCCCTTTTAAGAAAAAATCATCGGCAGTTTACAGAGAGTTCTGTATGTGTCAGTCACAACAATGGCACTTGATTCCATTCAGCAAATTATCGCATTTCGTTGTAAAATAGTTTTTTCTCCTTTTCCCTTCCTCCCTTTATATGACAAAGGAGTGTTACAGCTTTATCGCAGTTTGTTTCGATAGTTTTATAGGCAGATTTGATTATGTGGCTGTTCTGACCTTTGGACAGTCGGTTATCTAGTGGGTGTGGCTCTGCATTGGTTGCGTAGTTGTTACAGTTTCAAAAATCGGTTTCGTAGTTTATCTAGCGTGAGACAATATCAGGTATTAGTAATTTCCTTATTCAGTGTTCACAATGAACGTGGAATATATTTGCCTATATATTTTACTAAAAGAACTGCGGAAATACGAAATGATAATCTATTGCATTCGCACAGATGAGGCAACCTTAGCAACAATTAATCCTCAGATTGGAAAGATTTTGTGCAATCGAAACAGATTTGAAATTGCTGTGTGTATGAAAGTGGGACACTTTCCAGGGTTAATTCTAGAATTAAGATTTCTGATTATATACAGATATGAATCATACAGCAAATGTGCAGTATTAAAATATTAAAATATATGCAAATATAAAACAACGGTTTAAAGTAGTCAATGGACCTTTTAAATATTGTTTTCCAATCATCGAACAGTCTTAGTAACAATGTTAATTTTCATAAACGTCCAGATGGGCATATGTGGTATGAATATCTTGTTTCTGGCCTAGAGCTTGGTACTGAGAATTGGTCTGGCATTCTTCTGATTCTAATGGGGGATTGTGGCTCTGTATCGAAGACATATTGTAGCAATCACCAGCATCATTTGTGTCAATCTCCTTGGAAACACGATTTTTTCTAGAAAGTTATTATTATATGAAATTCATTAAGTAAATATTAAGTAAATTAAGGAAATTTAAGCAAATGTAAATGTAATTGAAACAGGTATGTCATGGCAAATTTGTTAATATTCGCCTGTTCATTTCAAATATAATTGATAATATACTTCAGTTCAATTGCAAAAAATACGTACCTCAAAAGACTGTACAACACAACGGCAAATGTAACAATAAAAGCCACCAGCAGTGTTACACTCACTGAAATGGCTATGTATAGCGCCAAGGAGTTGTCAAGTTTCTTTCCTGCAGAAAATGAGATGATTTTAAAAATTGTAATACCATACCATAATATGTTCGTTGATTCCAGTTATATGTAATTATGCAATTCAGATGAATTTGAGCAGTAAAATATAAACAGGACATGCAAATATATGCAGATTTGTGCATTTTTCAAAATGTGTTTTTGTGAATCGATGTGTACAGGTGGTGACATTACCAGCTGATGAATCATCAAGTCTCCCATCACACATATCTCCATGGTAATTGTCGTAACATGAACAAATGTAACTTCCATCTACGTTTGTGCACACTCCATGAATGCAAAAATCCTTCCTGTTTTCTTCGCTACATTCATCTATTTCTAAATGGTTTACATTTTTGCTTTTACAATTTTACATTCTCAATGTCACTCTGATGACATTTTCCGTTTTGTGTACCTATCGTTTGCAAATATTCATATATATATATATATATATATATATATATATATATATATATATATATATATATATATATATATATATATATATATATACATATATATATATATATAAATTAATATATAATATAATATATATTAATGGAATAATTCAAAGCACTTTTGCAAGCGAGCCACCCAACCCGTATTGGATAAAAACTGACTAAGTCATCTAATTGTTTATATTTTAAAAATAATCATAATATGCAGCTAACCTGTTTCGCAACGATTACCCGTGAATCCAGTATGGCACTCACACCAAAATGACGTAAGCCCATCAAGGCATGTTGCATCATTCAAACACTGACCATCCAGGCAATAGTTTATGTCTTTGTAAAATCAAGTAGACTGACAAGGTAAACTCAAAGTGAAGCGTCGTTTATTTGATCTTTGTTTATCTCAAAAAGTACAGTCGGTTGCAAGTGTGGCGTACCCTGGTTCATTTTCTATGTTCACCGTATCAGATTACAATGACATATTTGGATTGTTCAATATAAATAAATACTTTTCTAGATATTATTACGTTCAATATGCATTCAAGTTATTTAAAACAAAAGCGTATTAAAAAGGAAAATGAATAAAAGTATTTACCCCTTTCACACTGTTCTCCAGTGTATCCAGTATTACATTGACATTTAAAAGAGTTCGCTCCGTCTATGCACTCACCACGCCCACTGCATGCGTTTTGTAGGCAGTCATTTATATCTAATTTTTTAAACAACTTTCTAAACATACATCATTTGCATAGTGACACTTTAGAGATTTTAAAGATCAGCTTGAATGATAAGATCTATAAAAACAATTTTAAAAACGATTTTGAAAATTAAATATTGAATGAAAGAAAATTGCTTTGAATTTTATCATTTGAGAATAACGCAATCGTATTGAAAGGAGCAAATTAATACAGTGTTAATATAAAAACTATTTTTTATTTCTATTATTTATGTCAGTTACAATTTCGTTTGAACATCATATTGCAATGCCACTTTGCAGCAGAATATGTAATATCGGAATCGTTTTATGTCGTAGTAAGTATGCTATTAAGAAATGTAGAACTCGTACAGTTGGTGCAACATATATTTTGTTACGACCTTCCAACCTGTTTCGCAGTGTTCACCAGTGTAGCCACTCATGCACTGACATGTAAAAGAATTATGACCATCAATGCACTCTCCTCGCTCATTGCACGCGCCTTGTCGACAATCATTAATACCTACAGTGTTAACGAGAGCTCGCTAATATAGTAAAATCCAAAGGTATGTTATGGATGAAAACTGCAATACTTTAACTGCAAAGCATATTGTTTGTTTTTATTTTTTTCTTATTTTGATATCTTTAAGGGAATTTGTAAGTATTTGCAAAACCTTATGTTAAACAAATTTTTAAATGGTACACCTTTCTGACATCTTTTCCCTGTGAACCCGCTTTCACAAGTGCATGTGTACTCTCCATTTGCACATTTGCTTGAACATGTGCCGTTAACACATGGAGAGCTTGAGCATGGATCTACGATGGAAGTTTGAAATCTTATATTTACATTGGATCAAACATGTTACATTCACTGGATCATATTCATGAAAACAATCAAGTTACACAAGTAGAAAGTTTGTATCGAAACAAAAATCGCAAAGCAAGTAAGAACAATGCAGAATGTTTAGGAAGTATTTTATGGCTCAGTGGAAACGATAGTGTGATTTTACTTCTTACATAGTCACCCTAAATTAGAAGCTCTTTGCTGTTCTCAGTTATGTATTTTAAGTTGCTTGTTTATGCTCACCATATGCTTACTGCACAATACGAGTATAGTTAGTAGCATGGCGTCATTACTAGAAGAAATAGGAGAACACCACTCTGCATATCTGCTCGTAACTGCGACAAATACCATTGTTTTCTACACACAGACATTTAATTTAATGCCTCTACTTTTTACCTTTTCTCTTGCAAATTGAAGGGTACATGTTTTGACTGTTGCAATGCGCAGTTCTCCATTTCCCATCATAAAAGAGTCTTCCACATTTATGGTTATCATCATCAGGCTAATCTGGTACCCAGTTCTGATATGAGTATGACGTGCCGTCATACCAGCGCCATCCACCCCTGCAGCTAATGCATGAATCACTTTCCTCTTCATCACCACAGTTGTCGCAGCCATTGTCCGTGACAAGACCCATCCAAGCCCCACCACTATAATATTAACATTTCTGCTTAATTGCAGGTTCCAACACATTAAGAGTGTTCAGTTATGAAAATATTTCCGTAAGCTTAGCTTAGAATTTGCATAACCGTTGTTTTTCTAAGATACAATATGGAAGAATTTTTAAATATTTTGGCAGTTTTCGATGGTCGCACGAGTCTGTGTTGAGAAAACAAAGGTTTTAATATTACTGTTCGATTATGCAAAGCGTGCTTTTAAAACAATATACTGAATATTATCATTTATATATTAAAGGCAAATTAAGTTATTATTTATTTATAAACACAACTTTAGCTGATACAAGTTTCGGCGAGAAACAAATAATTCTAGTGATAAAAGCTGTAGTGATAGTAATGGTTGTCACTATTACTGCATTGGATATTTTCTTTCGTCATTTTGTTCATGCTGCACTTTTTTAGTTTCTTAGGATGCTTATGGACTGAAAGGTTATCAAAAAGATTTAATAGTTACATTTTGCCCTTATTTTGCGTGATGAATGTATTTTCTTCGTCTGAGTGAATGCTTAGCAAATCAACCCCTGAAC
>OX457031.1:64467369-64487369 GCA_949752745.1 Protula sp. h YS-2021 | reverse complement strand
TGGTCAAATATTATTTTTTGCTGTAGAACGATGTGTTGGAATTGATCTGTAGTGGCTGTAGCTCGAGAACTCTAATAACTGTATTTATCTATGCGAACACAAACATCCACTTTCTATTTTCTAAGACAGTTATATGGCGCCTTTGTATGTCTTTACCTAAAAAAGTCAGTCTACACTTTTAATTAAGCATTCTCAGTTGAACATATTTTGAGGATCATGAAATCATGCAAAGCGTTCAATGGGATTAACTTACTTTGCTTATTACATTATATAAATCATTAATCAAACTCAGACTGTATAATTTATTTGAAATGGTCTTATGTCTCATAGACGAAACTGAATCGGCGGTTTCTTACATGCAAGAATAGCGTAAATGATGTGCCTTCAGCACCATTCAATAAGAAAATTATATGGGTGTGGTACACAGAAGGTGCCACGAGTGTTGATTTCCTTATCGTAAAATTTCGCATCATGAGAATTGTATCTTGGGAAAATTAGCACCAGCAACTCCTCCTTATATATCACGAGTGGTGTGTTTATTTAGCTGGAAGTTTTCTACTCAGCGCACAGAACATTGCGTGAGACGTTGCCATGAAGTCATTATCATTAACCAATACCTGATAGCAACGTTCTAAAATTTCATTTCATTAATCGTTTCATAAATATTTCTTCATTCTACTACATTCAACATCACAGATGTCGCTTAATATATTGATCTAAATGACAATTTTAACACGAATAAATTCTGTACGTAAGACACAAGAATGTTGCAAATGAATATGTTGGATATGAATGCGATAGGGTCAGTGCAAGGCTAGGAGTAGATGCTTGAGGAACGAGTTGACTTTTCGTTTTCGCTTCTATGACCGAATGCATTTATTGCAACTGAGTGTACAATGCGAAATTGTAATTGATCTGTACCTTTATATACACTATCTCAATACTTAATCATCTTAATTGCATTATATTGTATTAATTTGGTGCCAAATTGCAAATGCAAATTACAATTGACTTAAGTAGTTATGTCATTTAGATATTAATTTGATGGTGATTTGATTTCACTGCTGTATCCATAGAGTTTGTAAAACGCCTCATAAATAGTGCTCCGAGCAAGTCTTGCGGTCTTGATCCAATGCCAACGTGGATAATCAAAAAGTGCTCAAACGAGCTGGCTCCGATTATCACGGATATTATTAACCAATCTTTGTCTACCTCGTTTTTTTCCGGATAGTTTCAAGCAAACGCATGTGATGCCTGTAATCAAAAAGCGCAGCTTAGACAGAATTCCAAAAAACTACAGACCGGTATCCAATCTCAGTTATGTTTCAAAAAGTGGCATCGTCCCAACTTGAACAACATATTAGTGGAAACAATTTAGTCAAACCAATGTTCTCCAGATACAGAAATTGCTACAGCAGTGAAACTGCACCTGTCCGAATTTTCGAAGAATGTTTGCAAGCCATGGACAACAGGAAAGTCACATTTCTTTGTTTGCTTGATCTGTCAGCCACGTTTGACACGGTTGACTATGAGATCTTAGATAATCGTCTTCACAAATCATTTTGCGTCTCCGGTAAGGCACTGCAATGGTTTAAGTCGTACTTTTACAACAGGTCTCAATGCGTAAAAATACAAGACGTTATCTCTGACTGTGTCCCACAAGGTTCGACCTAAGGGCCGCAAGCACACAAACAATACACTCGACCTGTTGGAAATGTTATAAACCATTCAACATTTCCTACAGCTTCCACGCAGACCATGGTCAACTACTCGACAATGCAAACCCTTCGTCTGAACCAGAACTCTTAGCCCTCACAGATAACATACAAAAAGCAGATAAATCTGTAGGGAAGTGGATGTTTTCAAATAAACTCAAAGGGAACGAAGAGAAAACACAGTTTATAGTTATCGGCACCAAAAGATGTCTTAATCAACGCAACATAGATTCTATAGACATAGGTGGAAACATCATCGGAAAAACACACACTGCAGCCAACCTTGGTGTCACTATGGATAGAGAATTAACCATGTCTTCGCACATAAATAATGTGTGTTGCCAGTGTTATATCAATATCCAAATTATCCCACGGTTACGTCGCTTCATTACTGCAGATGCAGCTAAATCGTTAGTGCAGGCACTAATCATATCCAAACTAGAATTGCAATGTTTTACTCTATGGAATAAATGCCTATGATCTTCGTAAGCTGCAGAACGTGATGAATGCTGCAGCTAAGGCCATCACAGGGCCCCTCAGAAGTGAACGGATTACTCCTGTTCTAAAGAAACTTCACTGGTTGCGTGTGAAGGAGCGTATTGAGTTCAAGATAGCGTTGATGATATACAAAGCAGTGCATGGTCTGGCACCGGAATACCTAAGTAATCTTTTACAATGGTATAAACCTGCCCGTTCACTTTGCTCAGCTGACAAATTTTTATTAAGTGCATCACATTTTAACCTTAAAGGACGCGGTTACAGAAGCTTTTCAGTCGCCGGGCGGGATATATGGAACTCACTCCCATTTCATTTGAGATCAGAACCAAAATTGGACGTTTTCAAGAAGAAATAAAAACTTTTTATGTGCAAAAATCATATCCATTTTAATTAACTATACCGTTCAGCGCTTGGATAGATCCTTTACAATGCGCTTGACAAATATTCTTATCAGTATCAGTATCAATGTATACAGTGTTTGTAAGTTAATTGGTGTCTTTGACTATTGCATATTTTATTTTTCTTATAAAGCTTCAGAGCTGAAAATTGGAAAGGTTCCTTATTGCTTCAATTAAAAATGTTGGGGGGTTTTAACCAGATAGATTTTGATTGATCACGACTTTTTAAAACGGAATTCGTGAGAGGAATTTTGTCTGGCTGTCAATAGATCAACAATTTCTAACGTTATTTAAGATTTTGGAATAAGGTTCCTATCGTAAAACTTTGAAATTTTGGAATTTCGTTCCTATCGTAAAGATGTAAAAGCTGTGTTTTCTTTGGCTCATCAGCGTATGCAATTGATTGACTGACTGATTGGTTGAGAGTTAACTGAAAACTAGTCTGATCAATAAACATGACGTGAGTCATAGTAGTAGGAAAAGGGGGGTTCTGGGTCACTTTGTGACGTCATACTGTCTGGAAAGGACGTCATCATGTCTGGAGCGGATTTCTGGCCCACTTTGTGACGTCATACTGTCTGGAAGTGACGTCATAGCGTCTGGACCGGAAGTGTTGTCTGGACCGGAAGTGATGTCTGGAGCGGAAGTCATGATAAGCGTTAGGATAGGCGCGGCCATCCATGACGTGATAATGACGTCATGATGACGTCATACTGTCTGGAGCGAAAGTCTGGAGCGAAAGTCTGGAGCGAAAGTTGCTTGAAAGTGTTGGCCGAGTCAATCATCATGAAGCCAACGAACTCCACCTGTCAATCAGTGTAACCATGGCAACAGACCCTAAAAAGTGATGACCTCCCCCCCCTCGAAATTGTGATTTTTGCATATTTATCCGTTTCAGACGATTCTGAACATTTTTCATTTTTTGGGTCGACCGACCCCCCCCCCCCCCTCGAAATTGTGATTTTTGCATATTTATCCGTTTCAGACGATTCTGAACATTTTTCATTTTTTTGGGTTGACCGACCCCCCCCCCCTCGAATTTGTGATTTTTGTATATTTATCCGTTTCAGACGATTCTGAACATTTTTCATTTTTTGGGTCGACCGACCCCCCCCCTCGAAATTATGATTTTTGCATATTTATCCGTTTCAGACGATTCTGAACATTTTTCATTTTTTGGGTCGACCGACCCCCCCCCCCTCGAAATTGTGATTTTTGCATATTTATCCGTTTCAGACGATTCTGAACATTTTTCATTTTTTGGGTCGACCGACCCCCCCCCCTCCTCGAAATTGTGATTTTTGCATATTTATCCGTTTCAGACGATTCTGAACATTTTTCATTTTTTGGGTCGACCGACCCCCCCTCCCTCAGGACATACTATGGACCGACCACCCCCCCAGGACATACTATGGACCGACCACCCCCCCCCCCCCCCCCCACCAGGCGAGCAACATTCTGTCAAGTCAGCTTCAGTTCCATCAGAGGGGTATATAAGGGATGAGCATCCAGCAGTGACAGTCATTTCGGTGAGTGGAGCAAGGAAGTACAAGTTGTAGAACTACAATTGGATCACATCAGATCAAGGGATGGCATCCAGTGACAACTATTTCGGTAAGTGTTTATTGAAACTTTATAAATAAAAAGTGAACTTTGTAAACAAACTTTGTAAACAAACTTTATAAACAAACTTTGTAAACAAACTTTGTAAACAAAATTTGTAAACAAACTTTGTAAACAAACTTTATAAACAAACTTTATAAACAAAATTTGTAAACAAACTTTGTAAACAAACTTTATAAACAAAATTTGTAAACAAACTTTATAAACAAAATTTGTAAACAAACTTTATAAACAAACTTTATAAACAAACTTTATAAACAAACTTTGTAAACAAAATTTGTAAACAAACTTTATAAACAAAATTTGTAAGCAAACTTTATAAACAAAATTTGTAAACAAACTTTATAAACAAAATTTGTAAGCAAACTTTATAAACACACTTGACTTATTTACATAATTGAAAATTTGTAAACAAACTTTGTAAACAAACTTTGTAAACAAACTTTGTAAACAAACTTTGGTTATTTGCTTAATTGAAACTTTGTCAACAAACTTTGTAAACAAAATTTGTAAGCAAACTTTGTAAACAAACTTTGTAAACAAACTTTGTAAACAAACTTTGGTTATTTGCTTAATTGAAACTTTGTAAAACAATACCTTTCGTTATACTTGGTCGATTTATATGAACATTTCACCATTTGATTCAGTTTTATGTAAAGTTTTAACATGATCATAGGCTATTTGCGCAGCTGGCTGTATGCATTTTTACCACCATTTTAACTTAAAATTGTGATAACTTTCGTTATAACTTTCGTTATAGTTGACTGAAAATTTCACCATTACAGTGCTTCTTCGCGGAGGAATACCATTTGGCAGACCATTTAACTTCACCGCTAGATGTCTCTGCTGTGCAGCAGTACAGCTGTACAACTGTAAGTGAGATATTCATATACACAAGTAAAATTCTGCTGAGTCAGCATTTTTGAACAATTTTTGAAACAAGTTACACACCATATTTTGATTACATGGAAGTAGTATAAAAGCATGAGTGAAACATGTCAACTAGTCAACTAGTGATACATTCTGCTGAGTTAACACACCATTGAAGTGGTATAAAAGGAAGAGTGAAACGTATATTTTACTTCATTTCAGTTCTAGCAGTTGATGAAACAACAACGATGGCAACAGTCTACTGTCATGATTGTGATGTGACATTTCCATCTCTGGAAGTGTTCGTGACACATAGATGTAAACCAGCTAGGTTGAAACGTGCTCGTGAAGAGCTTGTTGAGCAGATTGAAGCCAAGAGACGAAAGACCTTACAAGATGATGTTGACAGACCTGATCCAGTCCTCTGCGGTGAATGTATTAAAATATTTCCATCTTTGGATGCGTTTGAGACGCATGCATGTGTTGAGATGGAAAATGTGTCTCATGAAGAACAAAGAAAGAAAGAGACAGGACAAGTAGGCAGAGGCAGAAGAGTGAGTCTTGGTGAAAACGCACAGGAAAGACGGTTTGAGCCTGAAGATGGATCGGATTTGCTACTCGAAATGCGACAACAAGAGAATAGAATCAAGAGACATTTGCTAGAGACGTTAAACCGTGGCATGAAATGGTACATTGTGGTACATGCACGCTTCAAGAAAATGACACCAAATGTTGAAGGCGTGATGGTAGAACAAGTGGATAATGCCTTCATCAGTAGTCCAACGTATGCAGCATACAATCCAACAGATATTGAGAAGGACTTGCCAGAAGCCTATAAAGAATTATTTACCAGGTTTGATGAACATGAGCGACAAGGCTCTGGCTGGGTGTTGGATAACATATTATTCATTGAAGTGCATACAGCTACGTCAGCGCCACTGGAAGCGAGCAGTTTTATCCCACTACCGAAGAAAGTACAGAGTACAAAAGGTGTGTTAAACATTCAGAATAAAGACAATAAGTGCTTCTTATGGTCTGTATTGGCTCACCTTCACCCTTCAACAAACAGTCCTTGCCGCGTGAGTCATTACACACCATTTGAGAACGAATTGAAGGTGGAAGGCATGACATTTCCAACACCGATTACAGACATTCCAAAGTTTGAAAAGGAGAATGATGTGTCCATTAACGTGTTTGGATATGAACATGATGTCGTTGTTCCGATACAACTCAGCCGAAACACCAGCGCGAGAGAAATCAACTTACTTTTGATTAGCAATGACAAGACAAGACATTACTGCCTCATCAAGAATTTCAGCAGACTGATGGCTTATCGATCAAAGCATAAGGCTGCAGCTTTTTATTGTTTCAACTGTCTTCACGGGTTTAGGCGACAAGATCTGTTAGACAAGCATCGTGAAGTGTGTGGCAAGCATGGAGCACAACGTTTATCATTCCCCAAGGAACCCTTCATCAAGTTCAAGAATGTAGCCAAACAACAGCGAGCGCCGTTTGTCATTTATGCGGACTTTGAATGTTTCACGAAAAAGCATGAAGGAGACAAGTATCAGCATCATCGTCCAAACAGCTTTGCCTATGTGGTTGTCAGCAAATATGATACACGTGCGCCAGTCCTGTATCGAGGCGATAATGCTGTGAAAGTCTTTTTAGACCATATGGTATATGAACGTGATCGTATTGTGCATGGTCTACAGCAGAAAAAGAAAATGGTGATGACTCATGAAGATGAAGAGCATTATAAGAACGCCACAGATTGTTACATTTGTCATGAGCCTCTAGGAGCAGATCATGTGAGAGATCATGACCATATCAATGGCAAATACCGCGGAGCTGCACATAATGAATGCAATTTACAATTTCGACTTCGAAAGGATAAGCAGGATGTTGAAGATTCTTTCATCATTCCTGTGTTTTTCCACAATTTACGAGGCTATGACAGCCATTTGATCATGGAAGAAATTGGAAAGTTCAAAAACGAAAGGATTACAGTCATTCCCAACACCGTTGAGAAACATATTGCATTCACCATGAGCAATCTGAAATTTACGGACAGTTATCAGTTCATGAGTACTTCTCTACAGAAGTTGGTCTCCACCCTGGCAGCAGAAGGGAAAGACAACTTTTATCACATGACGTCACACATTCACGATAGTGACCAACAAGAGTTACTGTTGAGAAAGGGAGTGTACCCCTACGATTACGTGGATGAACCATCCAAGTTTTCTGAAACACAACTACCGTCCAAGGACAAGTTTTACAGTCTGCTCAGTGAAGAAGACATTAGCGATGAGGATTATGCGCATGCGCAGAAAGTGTGGGAGACATTCCACTGTACTACATTTGGCGAATAACATGACCTATACCTGAAATCAGATGTGTTGCTGCTGGCTGACGTGTTTGAAAACTTTCGTCACGTATGTCTCAACACGTATGAATTAGATCCTGCTCACTACTATACAGCGCCAGGACTGTCGTGGGATGCCATGTTAAAAGCGACAAAGGTGAAATTGGAATTGATCAACGACATTGACATGTACCAAATGGTTGAACAAGGTCTACGTGGAGGAATATCTGTCATCACACACAAGTATGCGAAAGCAAATAACCCCTACGTACCAGATTACAATCCCACGAAACCAACCAACTACTTGACGTACCTGGATGCGAACAACTTGTATGGCTGGGCCATGTCGCAAAGCATGCCGGAAAGTGGATTTATGTGGGTGAGCGAGCCAGAATCCATTGACTTTATGGCTGTGGATGAAGATGACGAGATTGGATACATTTTAGAAGTGGATTTGGAATACCCATATTCAATTCATGATCGTCATAATCACTACCCAGTGGCTCCAGAACGGAAATGTGTCAAAGTGGGAGAATTGTCAGAACATAGTCAGAAGCTGCGGAAAGATCTAAACATGAAATGTAAACCTAGTGAAAAGCTCATTCCCAACTTGTGCGACAAGAAGAAATATGTGCTTCATTATAGAAATTTACAGCAATATGTCTCACTGGGATTGAAAGTCACAAAGGTGCATCGTGCCATCATGTTTGCACAGAGCAAATGGTTGGCAAAATACATCTCCTTGAACACAGAAAAGAGAAAGTTGGCCAAGAACCCGTTTGAGAAAGACTTTTTCAAATTGATGAACAACTCGGTGTTTGGCAAAACCATGGAAAATGTAAGAAAGCGCATCAATGTGGAACTCGTTCACCAGGAAAAGCGGTTCAAGAAACTTGTGGCCAAACCTTCCTTCCACAAATTTAGAATTTTCAACGAAGATTTGACCGCGGTACATTTGCGCAAAGTGGATCTGCTTCTGGATAAACCCATTCAAGTTGGTTTCACCATTCTCGACCTCAGCAAGGTGCTCATGTTCCACTTTCATTACAACTACATCATGACCAAGTATCCCGACGCCAAACTCTTGTTCAGCGACACCGACAGTCTATGTTATGACATAGAAACGGAAGATATCTACAAAGACATCCAGGAAGATGCCGACTTGTTCGACACAAGTGACTATCCCCCAGATCATTTCCTGCATTCCAACGTGAACAAGAAAGTGCTTGGGAAAATGAAAGATGAGACGGCGGGCATTCCCATTGAAGAGTTTGTTGGACTTCGACCGAAAATGTATAGTATGATATATGGTGGGAAAGAAAAACGTACGGCCAAAGGCATCACTCGCGCGTGTCAAAGACGGATGAAACATCAGCAGTATAGAGACAGTTTGTTCAACCAAACACAAACGATGACCACAGGACACATCATTCGAAGTCATGACCACCAGATTTTCTCGGAGAAGTTGAGGAAAGTGGCTCTCTCTCCCTTTGATGACAAGCGATATGTGATGAGTGATGGCTATTCCACTTTGGCGCATGGGCATTACAGTATATAAGGGGGAGACACTTCAACTTTAGAGTCAGTTGAGGTGTGAACACTGAAGCGTCAACATGAAAAGATCTGCAACAACGGATATGGATACTCTTGCTGATACAGTGAAAGACATGAATGTGAAACATCCTGATACTACCATCAAGAAATTAAAAGTGGAGACGGTGGTACCACCAACACCACAGTCGTGGGATGGAATGCTTTCTCTAGGCAATGGAAAGTATATCAAGATTATGAAACAAAGTAATGAAGGTGTGATAAACATTCGCAAATACCTCAGAGATGAGGGGACTGGAAAAAACCGTCCAACGAAAAAGGGTATCTTGCTGACAATACCTGAATGGAAAATGCTGAAGAAGCAGGTGAAAGAAGTGGATAAAAGGCTTCGCAGACAAGACGACAAGTCATAACAAGGTAACAATCATGAATGCACTCATGTTGGACGATGATGTTTACCTTAAAGTTAATGAGAGGAATGAAGTGATGATGGGTTCTCGGAGATGTTCTGCTTATCGGTTTAAACCTGAAGTGTGGAAAGACTTTAAAAACATACCGCTTGAAGCTGGGTTTAAACGCAGACTTGAAAATAAACTGGAAGTGACGGTGGCTGAATATGATTCTAACATACGTGTGACATTCTGTAGAAATCTTTTACAGGATTATCCAAAGGATTATAAGGGAGTTGTGCCAGACACACCCTATGCACAGTTGATCTTCTTTGATATCAAGAACTGGCGCGCAATCTTACGATTCCTAGAAGCGATACAACATCCGCTGTTCGACATCATCCGAGTATAAAATACATGGACGAGATGGAAGACGACTATGTGTTGGATTATGAACCCATGACATATGGATTCTCATACATGAGAAACTTATGTGATGATATTGTGCTACGACATTTTGGACAGTATCTCGTCCTATCGCTTGATGACCAATCCGTGTTGAAGGATCATCTAGACAAGTTGAGAATACCCGGCTTTCTCCTAGCAGTCTCAAATGAATTAGAAGTGCGTGTGACTGAGAACGGTCTAGACGTGTTTGTACAATTTCGCCAATATGACGAGCTTACAGAAGACTGCGACATCATCACCCTCAGCACCGTGGAATGGAACGCGCTGTTGCAAGCATTGGATTGGAAAGAACCTGACGCTTGAATTCAAAGAGCATGGAATACAACTTATGCGGGGTACCAAATCCATTGAGCTGCCACAACCTATGCGCGTGATAGACATAAATGAAGAAGGATATGAACTGAAACTGTCTGAACATGTAACTGTGAAAGTGATAAAGTTTGGTGATGTGCGTTATGTGAGCTTTCATAGCATTTACAAACACGGATGTAATGTCTATGATACCTATATCAATTTAGATTCTAATGAATGGCATGCATTGATGAATGTATTGAAAAATGAATGTGATTGTAAATAGACTTTGTAAACTTTGTAAATAGACTTTGTAGTTAAGAGTTTGTAAATAGACTTTGTAAACTTTGTAAATAGTGTAAATAAAAGTTTGTAAATAGTGTAAATAGACTTTGTAGTTAAGAATTTGTAAATAGTGTAAATAGACTTTGTAAATAAAAGTTTGTAAATAGACTTTGTAAACTTTGTAAATAGTGTAAATAAAAGTTTGTAAATAGTGTAAATAGACTTTGTAGTTAAGAATTTGTAAAAAGTGTAAATAGACCTTGTAAATAAAAGTTTGTAAATAGTGTAAATAGAATTTGTAGTTAAGAATTTGTAAATAGTGTAAATAGCGTTTGTAGTTAAGAGTTTGTAAATAGTGTTTGTAAACTTTGTAAACTTTGTAAACAGTGTTTGTAAACTTTGTAAATAGTGTTTGTAAACTTTGTAAACTTTGTAAACAGTGTTTGTAAACTTTGTAAATAGTGTTTGTAAACTTTGTAAATAGAACACAATAAACAAGACAGTTGTTTGAAAACTTGATTTGTTTTATTTAACAACAACAACTTAACTAATATAACAACAACAACAACTTAACTACATCTTAACTAATATAACAACAACAACATTAATAAAACAATGGTTTATAATGTCTATAAACAAAGTCCTTTACAATAAAATCGCCATCCTTTCTTTTTAATATATTCACAATATCAAACATACTCTGACCTCGAGCTCTATGTAATATATAATATACACAATAAAAACCACATGACGATGATATTGGCGTTTGTAATGAGATAGAATTATACATATAGTCATTTCTTAAAAACATGTCTAAACGATCATCGAGAGGGAACAGCCCATAAGAGTCAAAATATTCCACAGGGTCTTTATCATAATACACTGCCACCCAATGTTCTCCTGGTTCATCTTGATCGTCTGTGTTGATCACATAGGCGCCGCGTTGTAAAGACGGTAACTGGTCCATGGCAAACACGCCTTGAAACAAGTCTTTGGTCATGACATCATGACTCAATATGGCATCAATCTGCTTCGTGTTCATGACTGGTAGTCGAATTGGATGCTGCGATTTGCACTGATCTCAATAATGTTGTCAAATTCAGCATAGACAATGACATTGATGGTAGGTTGCAAAGCCGTAGCAAAGTTCATTTCTAGCCGCAAATTCCCATGCTTGATCAGGGGGAAATGATCATCACCATCATAATCCGGTGTTAAGTCAAACGAAAATAAAGCATAACCTCTAGGCCAATCTTCCCGTTTTATAATGGAACTTTTCTCACCATTCAACCGATCATACGATTTGTAAAGCGTTTCAAAAGCGTCCAGGTATTTGTTCTGTGTAATGTCAAGCTTGAGAGGTTTGGATAGAACTGGTTCACAATCCGTGTACAGTTGCATATAGTCCAGATTAAAATGATCAAAATTGTATGGATTCCTCAATACTGATCCACCAAAAGCTTCATTATGAACCAGACCAATGACAATACGATTTGGTAATTGACCCAAAAAGATGTTATCTTTCACAAAAGACTGAAATCCTGCTGGAATAGTCAAGACTTTACATTCTTTTCTAGTGATGATGATCTTGGCAGGACTTTTCATCAATGCATCTGTATGTCCTAACTGAATACCTGGACTCACCCTCACTTTGCGAATGGTTAAAAATGCCTCTTTCACTTCTACCTTATAGGTATTATTTGCAGCCATCAATACATAGTCATCTTTTTGTCTATGGAAACGCAATTTCAAACTGATGCCATTCGGAAGATAACGATCCTGCTCAAACAAATCTATCCTTAAACCACCAGTAAGCATAACATCACGGCTAAGACGAGTATGTAAATAACGATGATGTAAGCCATTATTGCCTTGCTCAGCCAAGTCACCGCCGTCAGCATTGACATGAAACCCGGATACATATTGTTCATGATTAGGTCTTTTCACCTCATGACTATTCATTGACCCAGCAGTATCCTTGTACATGAGACGCATAGAGCGCTCAGAATGCAGACTTTCTTCCGAATCATGGATGAGATGAGAGATAATGCTGGTATAACCATGAGTATTGTTGCTATGCGAAACCAAACGATCATTCAGAAACAATTCAATATCAGACCATAACCCATTAAACACATCATTGATGCAAGAGACATTATCATCTGCGCCACACTCTGTTCCATCAGCCTTTAGAATGCGACATACAATATGAAGTTTGCTGTTCTTTAAATCTAGATATTCTTCTGTACTCGCAGGAATGTAGAATTCTATTGGAGCGCCTTCTCTAATGCTTGTAAGTGGTTGATAGTCGACATTATAACTTTTCTCTACAGCAGTTTGCGTTGGCGGTACGTGAAACCATTCCAATGGAGAAAGAATACATTCACACGAATGATTATGAATGAGAGACATGATTTCAAAAGATATCTTTGCGATATTTTGATGTTATCCGTCTGGCTGTTTTTCGTCTTCTGGCACGTTTCGTTGGTTGCACACGCTTTTGTTCTCCAAACACACGTTCTGCTACTCGGCCCGTCACATCTTTCGCGACATTCTTTGCAGCCTTCTTAAGATGTGGCGCAACGATCTTAGCCCCAGCCTTAAGTAATGGAATAGCTTTGCGAGCCAATGATCCCAGTATTGAACCAATACCATCGCCATATTGGATTCGCGCTCCTTTGAATCCTGGTAATTCCCCGCCCACTTGACGAAGAAAATGGTTGCGATATGCAGACGGATCGTGTGTATAAGCTTTCATATTGCTTTTGGTCGAAAATGAAGTTTACAGATCACCTTTCCAGTTTGAAATGGAACATTATGGCCTGTGTCGTCCTTAATATTCATTTCTATCATGTCAAATTTGGATGTGTTTACAGGAACATAATGCGGTTCGCTGTACGTTTTCATGATAATATCTCCATCATGGCCTTGTATGCCAGCAGAACGTAGCAAAGGCACATAATAATCACCAACAACTTGTGGTTCACAAATACTACAATACACATACAGTGTATAAAATCCCTGTTTCACATCCGCTTTATGGTCAGCTGTACATTTTTCAGTATACCATTGATCTGGGATAAATCCTAAAATCTCAGCTAATCCAGTGGAAAAAGACACTTCATAGCCATAATCGAGAAATAGAAACACACGTCGTCTAATTTTATCATACTTTATTCGAATAGCTTCTGTAAGTTTCAGAGCATTAGTTGCTTCTTCATTGACTGCCTCACATAGTTCTTGTATGGTTCTATAGTACCCATAAGGAATATAGAGAGTGCTAAGAACAGGATCATCGAATAGTTGTTGTCGAAACTGAATAGAATAGTCCATGCCATGTCTCATCGTTGTCCATGTATGTGGATATTGAATTTCAGCTAAAGCCACTTCATATTTTCCATTCAGATAGATGGTTCGAGGCATACGAATTTGATAATTTGAAGCCTTGTTGTTGGGATAATAGGTCATACTCGCATTGCTAGGCAAAGTGATGTAAAAGCTTGTCGACTCCATGATGGGAACTAAATGGTATAGGTGCGTTGACGTTGTCTATATACCTCACGATAGCGCGCGCCATTCGACCAAGTATGCCAAATCTCATCCTCATTCACATGGTCTTTTATTTCTCCTTCACAACACGCGCTTGTACATCTTATTTTTACAGGAATAGTTGGTTTATCTTCTTGGCAACAACAACATAGCTCTTTCAGCCATATTAAAAATTTTCCCATCCTTCAGGAAATTGTCTTTGTTGACGTTGTTTCATTTCTGTTGTAATGTCGTCACGAGTGGTCTTTTTACTAAACATTGTTTTTGGAATATTCGCATCTACAATTTCCTGGATAAACGGATGCCAACCATGTGGTATGGATCGTTCTTTTCTTCTTGTCGCCACCAATGCTTCTTTCATCAAATCAACCATGTTGGAATTTGTGATAATATCGCCCGTTTTCAACACAAGTTCATTCTTCTCTGTCCATGTCGTACCATATTTCTTCAGTTCTGCTAAAAGTTGTAGTACTTTTCCATGATAGATAGGTTGAAAATGACTTAACACTAGCTTTTCTGGCTTTTCAGGTGGTGATGATGATGATGATGATGATGATGAGGGCTTTTGCTGCCTAGACTGACTTGTTCGTAAATGACGGCCAAGAAGTTGAGACATTTCTATAGCCTTTTCACGTGTTCGTTTCCCACGTAAAAGTTTATTCACTTTCGTTTTGATATCATTTTTCTTTTCTAGCAACATTTTATATTCATATTCAGGAATGAGGACCATTTTCATCGTATGTTTCATTTTAGCAGTAGTTTGGCTAACAAGGGCAATGCCAATCTAGCAATAACTCCAATGAATCCTCCTTTCTGATTAATCAACTTCTTTTTTCGTCGAAGGGATATCTTCTTATCTGCTAGAGTACGTAGCGTATGACGTTCACGTTTAAATTCCTTAAACCGTTTTGAGCTTAAGGGTAAATGTCCTTGCAATATATTCAAACAAATTTCAAACAAGCTTGTTAATTCCTCTTTTGTAGCTTGCTGTAGCAAGGATTTACGTCGTTTAGGCCCACTGCGTGCAAGCAAATGAAGAAACGGCTGGTTCGCTCGAATACGTTTAGACATCTTGACTGCGAATGGTCAAATGAGTTGGTTCTTGTTCATACACTGCTTTATCAATATATACATAATGTGTATCTTTTGGTAAAATGCCTGTACGAATACGTAGTTGATCATTTGTCTTTGGTTTTAAATCAATGAATAAATAACCATGAGGTTTGCTAGTAGCATCTTGATAGGCTTCTATGACAAATTGAGATCTTCCAGGATACATTTGCCGCGCCAATGTACTAATTTGTTGACTATCTCTCGGATTTTTAAACAGAATGATATAATGTGTATTCAAACTAATATTTCGCATCTCTTTCCCATGATGGAATAAATTATGCACAATAAAAATAATGCTTAGATTTTGATGACTGCTGCTAACACTAAAGAGACGTGTCATGCGCTCATCACTATGACATTTCGTCATTAAGTCATCAATGATAAGTAAGTTTGGTTTCTTCGGGTTAAAACGCTCTTCAATGTCATCTGGAATGCCTTGGTAAAATTCCACGCCTTTCATTCCCTTGTACAAAGGCTGATCTGCTGCATAGAGCCATAAAATGTTTTTCGGAGAGGGTTGAATTAACTTTTGTTCTAGAATTTCCTTCACCAGAGACGTTTTGCCACTGCCTGTAGGTCCAGAGACCAAACATGTAAATGGATGCTTCATTGTTGAATGTCTGTTTCTTTCACCCAACTGTTAAACTTGTTTGGCCAACCTAACCACTTGACAAATAATTCTTTCACACCTCCTCCTCGTCTTTTACGTGTTTTCAAGACTTTTTCAATTCTATAAATAGATTCAATATCTTTGGTCACTTCCTGCAGTTCTTCTTCATAGAAATGGCCATCAATATCTTCGTCTAAAAAGTCTTTCACACGATACAAATGTATTCCTTGCTTCTTACAACGATGTGTGACAATGAAGACTTCTTGCGTCAATTTCATGTGATAATCTCGTTGAAACACATATTTAATGTGGGAAATGCGAACATGATCGCCAATGTTAAATTTGTACTTCTTCTTCTTCTTCGGTTTCAATTTCAGTTTGTCGACATACATATACTTCCACACTTTTGATTCGTTGTCTTTACGAATCTCGGCTGGAGCATATTTATTAGGAAGAGAACCATGAGGTCTATGGTTGTAATTGTACACCAAGTCTGGAAGAATGTCTAAGTAACGGTAAGTTTGATTATGTAGAAAATACCGATACATCATTCCCTTCAGAGTACGAATGACTCTTTCAGCAAAGTTGGCTTTGGTTTCATTCTTTGTGGTATAAGCATGAATTCCCTCTTTCTTCAAAAATGCTTTTACCCATCTGTTTTTAAATTTTGTTCCTTTATCAGACCTTAGAGTTCGCGGTCTTCGTCGTGTGTCATGAAAAATCTTTTGGAAAGCTTGTATGACGCTGGTATGTGATTTATTAGGTATTGGCTGTACCCAGACATATTTGGAAAACACATCAATGACAATGAGTAAAAAGCGTATGTTATCATTATAGGGAGCTATGTTTCCCATATCAGCCAAGTCAATATCCCACATATCATCAATACCACGTGTAATGACACGTTGTCTTTTGAACCTGTATTTGACAGGTTGTAGTAAACTGAAAGCATCTTGATCCTGTAGCCATTTCTTCACTTGTGAATGTGTGACTGGTTGATTATGTTTTCGTAAGATGTGATACAGTTTGTAAGGACCAGCAAATGCTCCAGGCTGTCCAGGTTTGAAGTAAATATTGGTCAAGTAGTCTTTCCACGTCGACATGGTCACACCGAATGAAAACCACCTTCTCAACAGAACAGCTTTTATTTTATAACTCAACCAACATCACTTAACTAACATGCATTTATAACTTAACTAACAAGTTTTTTACAAATCAAGTATGGATACAATGGTATGAATCACTGGAGACCATTGGTCTTCAATGAACATTAACCAATGACTGAGTTCATCCAATGTAATAGCATCTACACCATATTTCACACAACGTTGATTTGCATTCTCTAACCCTTTTATCTAAATGAATGTAATATTTAGCTTCATTCCAATGTGTATAAACACATGCAGCATGACAAGTATGTTCTGAACACTCTTCATGTTGACAAGCAGGACAGACTAAATAAGCAAACTTTTTTACAGCGGATAACATTTCTTCACAATAAGCTTTTTGCACAATATATTGTCTCAGTGTCATATCCGCCATTATGCAGTCTGTCAGGTTTAGCAAGTTATGCTGCTCCGGCAATGCAAGTCTGTCAAGTTCAGCAAGTTTTCTTTTCCAGTTGCTGTTCACTTAACACACTTCTCCATGTTCACACGTCTGCACATCAAGTCTCACACAACAAGATTCTCCATGTTGACTTTGTTTCTGTTGTTTTATTCTGACATGTCGGTTTCTTCCTGTAATAAAATATCTTTTAATATATTTGCTGCCTCTTCTATCATGTTCTTTCTTTGTTTACGTTGAAAACACTCACATAAAACTAAATTTGCTAGTAAGAAAAACATTGTTATGTTATCAATTCACTATGTTGTTACAAAGATGATTAAAAGGTTCTCTTACCTGATAAAGCTGCTCGGTTTCCTCTTCTTCTTTACAACAATCTCTCAAATGATCCACTACGGTGAAATATACTTCTACATCAGTACGAGCAGAATAAAGTGCAGAATCAAAGTCAAAGTCAGGATCTTCTTCTATTCCAATTTTATGACATTCTCCAAGAAATCTTGAATGCAGTTCAATCACATCAAGACTATGATGTACAACATCCCAAAAAGCATCCAAATGATAAAGTTGATAGTCTGGAGTGCCATAGCAAGCAAGTTTAGCAATCATCAAGTCAATATAAGCATTTTTAAAACATGCGTCCATCTTGTTTCAGTGTCTTGTGTGCTTTTACTTTGCTTCACTGACTTTAAGTACTCCACACTTGCCGCAGAAGTTGTTTGGTTCACACAACTTGCAATTATACATGTGGCAGTGGCAATGATAATCTTCCACATATCCACAAGCACCGCAATAGTCACAGGTAAGCCCAAGTTGATTTTGCACGTTCATGTTCTCCAACTGAACTTCAGTCAGCCTTTTCTTGGACACCTTTGACAGCTTCATCCGACCATCCTTTTGCAGCTTGATGATTGTTTTCTTGTCATGACATTCCTCACATGGTGATAGGGCTGAGTTGATGTTGTCCATCTCCTGAAGCAGTGTCTCCCATTCACCATCATTCATGTTGATGTGATGTGTGTATTCTTTCCCTTCAAACCGTGACGTGCGCACAAAACTCACATAACGCATATCCAAGTATGAAATGACTTCAAGCCACTTCGTTTGCGTTAAGTACAGTTTGAAGCCAATGTTGCGTAAATTTTTCAAGCTCTTGCACACAATCTTCCACAAAGATGGTGAATAAGCACACCATCTCTCTCCTCGTGTGATGCGTAGAAATGGCCCATATTCTCCATGCTCCACAGTAATGGTTAAGTTAGCACTAATTTTAAAGCTGCTGCTGCGCTGCGCTGCGTTGCTTGTCTTGTTCTCCATGGCTGCAACAATGTATTGATGATCCACTCCCTCCAACTGTCTGCTGAGAAATGACTCCACTCTGCTGAGTTCACTCCCTTTTATACCCAACTGGTTGCTGAGTCAAGCTTTTCAAACTTCTTGCAAACGTTTGAATTCACTTCAACTCGTCCATGGTTGAATCGAACAAGGTCTGATACATTCGTCGTCAATGGAACATCATCATCATAAAGTAAAATGATTCTTGCAGCTACAACTAACATGAGCTCAACTGCCCAAATTGTATTCGCGTTGATAAATGCTGAATCAATGTCATAAGTTGATATAATAAATGTTAAATCAATGTCATAAGTTGATAGTATATGTAGATCTTCACAGTCACGTAGAAACGAGTCGATGAAATCACTTGGAATAGTCTTTCCGACAGCTTCCCAATGCAGATGTAAATTCTTCACTTGCTGCATCCAATCCCATTCAAAAGTAGGAAGCTTTGAAAACACATAGTTAGTATAATTCACTTTGAAGACGTCGTCCATAGTCATACATCTGTCAAGAAGTAATGCTGACATTGTGAAGTCTTTTCTCGTCACACAATGTATTACTAGTTGACTAGTTGACATGTTTCACTCATGCTTTTATACTACTTCCATGTAATCAAAATATGGTGTGTAACTTTGTTCAAAAATTGCTGACTCAGCAGAATTTTACTTATGTATATGAATGTCTCACTTACAGTTGTACTGCTGAGTTCAGAATCGTCTGAAACGGATAAATATGCAAAAATCACAATTTCGAGGGGGGAGGGGGGGGGGGGGTCGGTCGACCCAAAAAAATGAAAAAGGTTCAGAATCGTCTGAAACGGATAAATATGCAAAAATCACAATTTCGAGGGGGGGGGGGGGGGTCGGTCGACCCAAAAAATGAAAAATGTTCAGAATCGTCTGATACGGATAAATATGCAAAAATCATAATTTCGAGGGTGGGGGGGGGGGGGGGGGGTCGGTCGACTCAAAAAATGAAAAATGTTCAGAATCGTCTGAAACGGATAAATATGCAAAAATCACAATTTCGAGGGGGGGGGGGGGGGTCGGTCAACCCAAAAAAATGAAAATGTTCAGAATCGTCTGAAACGGATAAATATGCAAAAATCACAATTTCGAGGGGGGGGGGGAGGTCATCACTTTTTAGGGTCTGTTGCCATGGTTACACTGATTGACAGGTGGAGTTCGTTGGCTTCATGATGATTGACTCGGCCAACACTTTCAAGCAACTTTCGCTCCAGACTTTCGCTCCAGACTTTCGCTCCAGACAGTATGACGTCATCATGACGTCATGGATGGCCGCGCCTATCCTAACGCTTATCATGACTTCCGCTCCAGACATCACTTCCGGTCCAGACAACACTTCCGGTCC
>OX457031.1:64456841-64467169 GCA_949752745.1 Protula sp. h YS-2021 | reverse complement strand
TATTGTATTGGTATGTTTGTGTTTATAAGAACGTAGTGTTTGTTTTTCAGTTAGAATCGCACGGCTGTGATTATGATTGTGAAAAAAAAGAACTCATGCCACGTGATAACTGCTTCAGCCAATCAAAATCGTGGAAAGTAGGAGCGACACTTAGTATCATATTGGATCCACCCCCTCGCTCCTCCCCTCCCCCTTCCCCCCTCCTCCCTCATCCTCCCGACCGACATCACCCTAACTACAGGTGTGTTTTTCTCTGATTGTGTCTTCATCAGTATCAAGGAAAAAAGTTTTCTTTAATGTTCATTTCTTCTTTAATGTTTCGTCTTAAATGTCCAACTAACTCACTTATCAGAAATTGTTCTCGTGAATTTGTATAAACCAGTTTGGTTTTTTAACCCATCGCCTCTGTTTCACCCCCGCCCCCCCCCCCCCCCCTCTCACCTTCCCCTCGAAAATTTTTTTTTACGAATATTCTTGCAGCCAGATCGGGACATGGTCTTTACATCGACAAATTACCTGACAGGTTCTTTACTGAATATAGAAGTTTACTGCGTTGTCTGTGTTTGGTTATAAAAGAGATTCAAAGCTTTATCTTGCGTTACTTTTGTTACCGAGTTTAAATTGTTTAAATAGTTTTAAGAAATAAAAGTTGAGAAAACGAAAGAGATCTTAATTTGTATTGATTGATTGATAAATGAGCATCCTCTGATCGAACGTCTGACTGAAAGGATGCTGCTGAATCTATTTATTATCCGGCCACTAACATGAGTGCCTTGTCACTATGATCGACCTGTGACCATGAACACTGTGATCATGAGCGCTGTGTGACCATGAGCGCTCTGTGACCATGATCGACCTGTGACCATGATCGACCTTTGATCATCAGCGCCATGTGATCACGAACGCCCTATGATCAAGAACGTTCTGTGATCATGGTGGCCCTGTTATCATGAACACTGTGATTTTGAGCGCCCTGTGACCATGATCGACCTGTGACCATGAACACTGTGATTTTGAGCGCCCTGTGACCATGAGTGTGATGTGATCCAACGTCTTGCTTGAGTCTGTGGTGCTTATTTGTCTGGGCTCATGTGCTCATGTGGAGTTGCTTTCGCACATTTTACCAATGTCAATACAGTTTCAAACTGAATATTGCGGTCACAGTTAACCAATGAAAATGGGTGCTGAACAAACATTTCCATGCTGACGATTTCCTCAGCCAGACTGGTATTCACAGAAGTTAACTGTGCA
This sequence comes from Protula sp. h YS-2021, assembly GCA_949752745.1. Lineage (NCBI taxonomy): Eukaryota > Metazoa > Annelida > Polychaeta > Sabellida > Serpulidae > Protula > Protula sp. h YS-2021. The sequence goes on along the minus strand of OX457031.1, from coordinate 64,465,918 downwards.
GTTAACTTTAAGCCCGCGCAAGGGAAATCAGCTGATTTAGCTAAATTTTGTTTGTACAAAAACTTGTTTTAATATAAAAGGAAGATTTATTAGTTAACTTCTAAAAGTTCTGTGTACTCAATGAGCAGTTAACGGAATCAGTTAACTGCACAGTTAACTTTTGTGAATACAGTTACTGGGACCAAGAAAGTATGTCGTCATATTCGAAATGTCGTCATATGTCGTTATAGCCGGCACGCTCAAACAGAAAAAAACTTAGCTGGTAGCATTAAATCGTGTCGCTATAATAATTTTCTAACAGTTTGAGATTCTCGCCAAAAAATAGCCAGTTATTTTTGTGGGATATAGCAAAATAAAATGAAATTATAAATAAACATCATTTTAGATTTATTAATTTAAATTTAATTTCTAAACTATTAGACCGCATGGAGGGGGCTGGGAGGGAAGGGCGAAGGCAAACAAAAAATGCGATTTTTTTTTCTTAATTTTGTGACACTCCGTTTTACATTCCAAATAAAATATATACAAGACAAAACATCAACAACAATTTGATGTGTGGAAATACAACCAAACATGCACAATGTACTCACAAAACAAGCACAGTGTACATACCAAACAAGCACAGTGTACATACCAAACAAGCACAGTGCACCTACCAAACAAGCACAGTGTACATACCAAACAAGCACAGTGTATTAACAAACAAGCACAGCGCACCTACCAAACAAGCACAGTGTACATACCAAACAAGCACAGTGCACCCACCAAACAAACACAGTGTACTAACAGACAGGACAGTGCATCTACCAAACAAACAGTGTACTAACAAACAAGCACAGTGCACCTACCAAACAAGCACAGTGTACATACCAAACAAGCACAGTGTACTAACAAACAAGCACAGCGCACCTACCAAACAAGCACAGTGCACCTACCAAACACAGTGTACTAACAGACAAGCACAGTGCACCTACCAAACAAGCACGTTGTACATCTGTGCAAGTACTCCGCTACATTCTGTGCGTCCTTTTGTACACACTTTTTCTTTTTAGTCCCCCGCCGGGGGACTATAGTTTTCGGGTTTGTCTGTCCGTCTGTCGACACTTTTTTTGTTAACACACTCAAGCCTACATTTTTCCACCAATTGTTAAGATATTGTATATATGGGTAGTACTGGAACGAACAAGGATCGGTATTGTAAATGAGCCATGTCGGCCCAAGGACATTGGCCCAGCTGAACTTCAGAAATTTCCCCAATCCTTACTCAGTCGAATGAGTTTGTTAACACACTCAAGCCTACATTTCAGGTTCGATTGTTGAAATCTTTTAGAGATAGGAAGTATTGGAACCAACAAAGGCCGGTATTGTAAATGAGCCCTATCGGCCCAAGGACATTGGCCCAGCTGAACTTCACAAATTTTCACAACCCTTACATACTGGAATGAGTTTGTTAACACACACAAGCCTACATTTCTGCATCGATTGACAAAATATCTTAACTATGAGTAGTATTTGAATCAACAGGGTTTGGTGTTGTAAATGAGCCATGTCGGCCCAAGGACATTGACCCAGCTGAACTTCACAAATTTTCCCAATCCTTACTCATTTGAATGAGTTTGTTAACACACTCAAGCCTACATTTCTGGATCGATTGTTGAAATATGTTACATATAGCAAGTATTGTAACCAACAAAGGTTGGTATTGTGAATGAGCCTTGTTGGCCCAAGGACATTGGCCCAGCTGAACTTCAGAAATTTTCACAACCCTTACATAGTGGAATGAGTTTGTTAACACACTCAAGCCTACATTTTTGGAAACAATTGGCAAAATGTTATGCACATAGGTAGTATGGGTGGTAACAAGAATTGGTATTATAAATGAGCCATGTTGGCCCAAGGACATTGGTCCAGCTGGAATTTTGAAATTCACGCATATGATACGAAGGGTTGTAGTCCAACCTAACAAAATCAAATAGTGGGATTGTACGCCGGCGGGGGACATAGTCAGTTTCACTGACCCACTTGTTTTCTTTTATGTCTATGACAGTACGTTTCAGCACTTTGGTACAGTGTACTACGTGCAAATGTTTTATTATTTTATTATTTATTTTATTTATAAACACTTTTGGTACATTTTTCATCACTGAGCGTTGTAACAAATTAGTTTCGAAATCAGAAATACACACAAAAAAGCTGTTTTTTTTTCTACTTTATGTGATGAAAATGTGTCCTCGTTTCTTACCATTCAACTTAAAAAAGCACCGAAACAATTGACTATTTCCAGTTTGTATTTTTCTAGACCAGCGTTGGCGGGAGCGGGAAAGGAGGGGAAGGGGGGGAGGAGGTTAAGGGAAGAGAGGGGGTGAAAGATACCATCGATAAGGTGAAGGAGGGGCGGGATTTCTGATCATGGAAATTCGAGATGGCAAAGGCCAAAAATAGATTTGTTTTCATTTTGAGACTGAACGATTGCTACTTAAATTCTGATACAGTTGGTACAGGAACCCTACTTTGTAGGGGAGGGGGGAGGGATTACTGGCTCGAGGGTATGCTTGGACTGGGGACGGAGTTGGGTGGAGCACTGCGCGGAATAGAATTCGAATTCAGCGAAAGGCTATTGCTCGTTAGATTTTATTTTTAATTAATTTTTCGGAACAGCGGCTTTACAGAGTTGACGGTTTTACAGAGCCCTGCGGATGGTTGTACAGAGTCCGGTTGATGGTTTTACAGAGTCCGGTTGATGGTTTTATAGAGTCCGGCGGATGGTTTTATAGAGTCCTGCGGATGGTTTTACAGAGTTCGGCGGATGGTTTTAACGGGGCCGATTGATGGTTTTATAGAGTCCGGTTGATGGTTTTATAGAGTCCTTCAGATGGTTGTACACAGTCCTGTGGATGGTTTTATAGAGTCCTGCGGATGGTTTTTATAGAGTTCTGCGGATGGTTTTATAGAGTCCTGCGGATGGTGTTACAGAGTCCGACGGATTGTTTTTCAGAGTCCGGTTGTTGGTTTTACAAAGCCCGATTAATGGTCTAACAGAGTCCGGCGTATGGTTTTATAAAGTCCGATTATTGTTGACGGAGTCCGGCGGATGGTTTTACTGAGTTCGGCGGATGATTTTACAGAGTCCGGTTGATGGTTTTATAGAGTCCGGTTGATTGTTGTACAGAGTCCTGCGGATGGTTTTATATAGTCCTGCTGATGGTTTTACAGAGTCCGGCGGATGATTTTATTGAGTCCGGCGGATTATTTTACAAAGTCCGGTTCATGGCTTTACAGAGAAGCGCTGTTTAGAGAACTGAAGCACATTATCGATGACGACTGCGCACCTGTTTTCTGTTTGGTGTCACTTCTGTTGTGCCAATTTTTTGTAATGGGGATGGAATCAAGTTCAGTCAGTGGCTGTTGGCAGCAGATGTTAGACAGGTTAGTCATTTTGTGTGTCTGGTGGGACTTACAACACTCAGGTCAAATCAACTGATTAGTAAATTAAACAACTGTCTACTGATAAAAATACAGCTGTTATACAGCTGTCAATATGACAGACGTACACCAGCAGCCTTGTCACGAGAAAAGTACATGAGACAGCTGTTATGACAAAAGTTATGACAGCTGTCACATGATAATCAAATGAACAACACTCAAATAGCTATCACACTCTAAAAATGCAGCAGCTGTTCCAAAATAGTACACCATCGTGCAGCAGCCAACGACCACAGTACGCCAAACAGCTGCATCAAAGAGCTGTCTCAAAATAGTACACCATTGTACAGCAGCCAACGACCACAGTACGCCAAACAGCTGCATCAAAGAGCTGTCCCAAAATAGTACACCATTGTGCAGCAGCCAACGACCACAGTACACCAAACAGCTGCATCAAACAGCTGTCCCAAAATAGTACACCAACCAGTTATTCACAGCACAATTGTACCATGCAGCTTTCCTATGCAAACGGTACTCTAAACCCGTTCACATTGCAAAAAGCTTCTCCTGCGAAATGGACACTCACCATCTGTCCCACAGTAGTTATGACGTCACAAAGCGCATCAAACAGCTGCCACAGAGGTACATTTAAATATAGCTGCTCCACGAAAACAGCTAAATGAAATAGCTGTTACATAATACACATAACAGCTGCTCTATTACAACAATAACAGCTGCAACATCGAGCAGCTGTGGCATGACGACTGTGTACACCGAACAGCTGTTTCACAGCAGTACATACAACAGCTGTTCATTCAGAACACCAGCAACAGCAATGCTGCACATATTTAAAGTCAACATTCAAGAACTACTCCAGGCCACACAACACGAGCAAAATTTATTGATAGTCGGGCGATACATTTTGAAAATGATCTCTTATTTATAGAACGTTTTCCATTCACATTTTTTTTTTTTTTCTTGTAAGGGGAAAAAAAAAGATATATTCACAAGTCTTAATTTTCGGAATTTCCTAACGTCACAAGATCCAGATCGAGGCTGTTGGTGCACGAATGTAAACAAAAAAGTGAAAAAATGGCTTGCTCGATACCATCAAATGACTTGACTTGTGTGCCTTATTTTACTCAAGGATTTGTTGAAAATTACATTAAAAACATGTCCAAATCCTCTGGAGAAAATTATTTGGGAAAGGGAATGAAATACTTCAGCGAAGGATACATAAGAGACGTTAGAGGTACTGTCATCTTAAGTATGTTTATTACTAAGAATAAATGAAATTACCCTCTCTTAAACGATGGTTTAAACAGGAATAAAACACAGAAAAAAATTCCCGCACTGTGCATAAATTTTGAGAGAGCCGAATGGTCTTGTTTTCCATGATGGATTTTGTTCTCCCCTGACTACAGTGGTTCTTCATGTACAAAGCTTTGATTTCGAAGAAACTTGGACACTTTCTCAATAACATCATTGTGCAGTTGTATGCAATTCCCGTCGAGTGAACGCATTTGTCATATTTGTGTTACCACGCGTTAAAAAAAACCTTGTGTTTTCAACATAAAGAGGGTTCTTTTTTCGGGACTGTACTGTCCCTCCAACCAAAAAAAAGGGCGACCTAGAAATCATGCGCAGACAATTTTCAGTGTAATGTTTTGGTGAAAAGGAGTGTTTCTTTTTCTTTATTGAACTTGACACTCCACGCCGAAGGGGATGAAATTTGCAAGAGTGTCCACCTTTGGCTAATATATTAGGAGTATTTGAAAAACTTGGCACTCTGTGTATTGGATTGTTTGAAAAGCAATGGGCACACATTGTAACAATTTATACGTGAGTGACCTCCCCGGGATACAATACTATGCACATCTAATTCAAAAGTCAAAATTTTACCCAAAGATGCATTACAAATTCAGAACGTTCGATTAAGGTTTTTTTTTTCATCTTGTAAAGCATAAACATCACAATAACACAACACGATCGCGCTCTACGTAATAAATAAATAATTTACAAATGAGACCCAAAACCTGGTATCACGTGACACTGCCAGGAGCGTTGTTATACAACAGCTGACCTCTGTGGGCATCTGTCTGTCATGTATGAACACACAGCGGTTTTATATTTTTTTTTAAATGTCATTCCTGCGTTATATCAGTGGAATCCCCTCAGCGGGTCTGGAGAGTGAAGAGGACTTACGCACAACAGACCGAAACGCCGTAGAGGTTGGCTGTTGGACAAACAACGCTGAAAGGAGGACAACAACAAACAAAAACAAAAAACAAAAAGATAAACACAACGCCCTCAGTTAATACAGCAGCAGTATGAAGTCTCCTGGTACTGTGTATAAGTAACAAAACTCATACGCAAAAAGGCATGTCCATAGTGGCCTGGTTCGAATGCGTTCAAAGGGGCGGGTCGCGCCGTCGATGTCAGGGCCTTTCTTGCGTGCGCGATGGGCCGACATTCCAGACAAGTTTGGGAAGCAGTTCTGAAATGGAACGGAAAAAAAACACACACATATACAATATATAGATCCTTTCGCCACGATGCACTCATGCAGAAAACATAAATGAATTTCAAGCAAAAGTATTGAAAATTACTGATTTTTTTTTTCTTTTTCACTTTGTCCATAAAAATATGTTCTTGGCTTTAAGTTGATACTAAAGAGTTTTCATCGAAATTAAATGGGAAAAGGCGTGATTTAAAAACCGCCAGCTCACGGTGTGGTCACTTCCGGTGAAATGGCCCATGTCTCAGATCTGACCCTAGAGCCTTACCCTAATGCCTTACTAGCAGTTACCCCCAGGCCGAGGAAAAATTCCCCCCACCCCAGGTATAAGGGGCTCACCAACAAAGCTCTTGAACCCGTATTCAATAACTTACCTCAAACTCAAATTTAGTTTGACATTTGAGTTTCAAACTCACCAAAGCATTTGCTCCCAATATAAGTTAAAACTTTTCAGATTCGAAATGCTGCTTAACACTAGACCCTGTCTGTGGGCAGCGGGAGAAATATTTCTTGTATAAATTTAAAATAATTGAAATAAAGTACTTCAGACATATTATTTTGAGAAAAGGGAAGGGGGGGGGGGGTCGGTCAGTTACCTTGCGTGGGTACAACCGCGTCCAAAAATGTCGTTCCCCATTTACTTTTATTTGACTTTACTTAAGTTTAAGCCACCCTCTAGGCTAGACTCATTATGCGCATACAGTTTTTTTGGCATTGAAAGGGGGTCACGATGTCCGGGAGAACTTGGCTTCCACAGAGGAGCTAAGATATCCCAGAGGGAGAGGAGGGGGGAGGAGCAAAATATCCTAGGTCCAGGATATCTTGTCCGGGGAGGTAATATATAACCGGGGGGGGGGATATCCTGCTGTACCGGCCGGGCGCACACAATTTATACATAGAAAACATTTACCTGGAAGGCAGAAAAAGTACTGTAAATCATTTTTCAAAGCGAGAATTTTATCTTAACATTTTGCATTCGCGCCTTTGACGTTCTCTTTTTTATATAAGTAGCACTTCGAGCGCTCAAAACAAAAAATTCATAAAAATTTATAATATAAGTGTGATATCATAAAATCATTTGTAAAATCATATTTTATGAAGGAAAAAAAAGAGTCAAGAATTTTGGCCTTGGCCTATGGGTGTCACTTTTTTCGAGACAAAAAAAATAAAAGAAAAAAAGATCGCCTACCGGCCTGGTAATTTTTTGTTGTTGAAATATTGGAATGAGAAACCACGGGAGGGGGGGGGAGGGATGGGTGGGGGAGGAGGGAGTTGTTCTGAATAAATGTATAATCCTTACCCCGTGTTGCATATTATGTCGTAATAATATTGATATCGTACGAAGATCGTACCGTCCGTATATACGCTGGCCTTCCACACGGGATACTGAAGAATCCCGTTCAAATATGCTCCTCCGTACCACATGCATTTGGCACGGATGCTGTCAACATAAAAACCACACACCCGTTTATTTATTTATTTATTCATTTATTTATTTTGTATGGGTTAGCGTGGAAATATATTTGCAATTGTATCCTACTGTAATATTACTAAAAAATAATAATCATCATAACTATCACAATCATAATAATAATAGTAATAATAGCAATAATAATGATAATAATCGCAATCATAATAATAGTAATAATAACAATAGCAATAATAGTAATAACAATAAAATAAATAAATAAATGAATAATATGTGCATAAATAAAAGACAAACAGTTGATCACTGAAAACTTATAACCTTATTTGAAACATGCCTTTTTCTGATTGAATTAACTGAATATTTTTAAGTATTTATGTATACCTTCGCATTAGCAACCAATTAAAAATCAAAATTTGCAAGAAGATTTTATTGGTGTTGAAATTGCACCGTGTAGGATTACTTAAGCATGCAAGTAAAACATTATGGCATAGCTTTTCAATGATTCATCATTCAATGACGTCACATTGCGTAAAAATATCCTACAGGTTATAATAAGCTGCATATACTTATATTTCTGTGCCATTTTTTAGCGAAGAATTGCTTTGTCTGTGTGACCACTGTGGAATTTCTTCTTTTTTTTTTTTTGAAACCCCAGTCGGAATTTTTGTTTATTTCTCGTTTCTTTATTTCATTTGATAAAAAAACTAAATTACCAGAAAGTACAAGATATTTTTAAACGATTCAGTTCTGCATGATGTCTGGAACTTTGAATCAAGCTCGAAAACAAAATAGTAAATTACATGGGAATAACAACGTTTAGTCGTCATTTGCTCGAATCCCATACTAAGCACTCAGCCCCATGATCTATCCTTATAACAAAGCACTCAGCCCCATGATCTATCCCTATAACAAAGCACTCAGCCCCATGATCTATCCCTATAACAAAGCACTCAGCCCCATGATCTATCCCTATAACAAAGCACCCAGCCCCGTGATCTATCCTTATAACAAAGCACTCAGCCCCATGATCTATCCCTATAACAAAGCACTCAGCCCCATGATCTATCCCTATAACAAAGCACTCAGCCCATGATCTATCCCTATAACAAAGCACTCAGCCCCATGATCTATCCCTATAACAAAGTACTCAGCCCCATGATCTATCCTATAACAAAGCACTCAGCCCCATGATCTATCCCTATAACAAAGCACTCAGCCCCATGATCTATCCCTATAACAAAGAACTCAGCCCCATGATCTATCCCTATAACAAAGCACTCAGCCCCATGATCTATCCCTATAACAAAGCACTCAGCCCATGATCTATCCCTATAACAAAGCACTCAGCCCCATGATCTATCCCTATAACAAAGCACTCAGCCCCATGATCTATCCCTATAACAAAGCACTCAGCCCCATGATCTATCCCTATAACAAAGCACTCAGCCCCATGATCTATCCCCATATTATACCCCTTTCAACTAGATCATAGCGAAATGGCTAAGCTTTTAACTACAGATCATAGAACTGTATTAGTTTGTTGTTCGTTAAGGAAAATCTGTAAAATGAAAATTGGAAAAACTGATGGCGGGGATGGGGTGGGAGGGGGGGGGGGTATTGGTATGGGGAGGGGTATGGTCCTGTGGGGGTATTGTCGGGGGGGGGGGGGTATCATCCGGGGGATATTGTCTGGTGGAAGGCGTTTGT
>OX457031.1:64401841-64449341 GCA_949752745.1 Protula sp. h YS-2021 | reverse complement strand
ACCCCGCCCCCCCCCCCCCTGCCGGCCCCCGCCCCGCTCCAACCCCACCCCTTGCCCTTGAAAAATTTTCAGTAATCCAACACTCTTGTGTTCGATAATTTATCAGGTTAGCATATACAATAAATGTGACAAAAATAAACATCTGCTTGTAATAACGTTTCTGCAGGCAATTATTCTTCCACACTCATCAAGATGCAATCACGAAAAGGGACAATATTTTGTGTTGATGTGTCTGTATATAAAAAAAAGTTCAGAAGTCGCCTTGTCTGTATTTTCGTCACAAAAAGAATATTCTGTTCTGTCTCAGAGACTTTCTCGATTTTTGTGCCCGTCGAAAAATACGATTTTTTTGGCTTGTAATGCATATGTGTTCACACATTACCCAATGCATTAAATAAAAATATCAACATTTTAATAACCCCCAACCCCACCCCCTTCCCCCCCAAAAAAAGTCCGATTTAGTACACTGTGTTCTGCATTTTTGCGGCATTTTCCCGTCATTTTTACGCCATTTTTGCTGCTAGCGCGCTGAGGCTTTTTCTTCTTCCTACGAGCCGCATCTGTGGGGAATCCCCGCCTGTTACTAACTCTGACTGACAAGCAGCAAACATTCTTTATTTGTTGATAGCATCATTTATTTTAGACAAATCTTAGACAAAGCTATGTTACTTGAAAAAAAAGGCAAAATTCCAACAGCGGCTAAATTAGGTTTTTGGCCAAGGCTGGGGGTTCATTTAGAGCAATGGTCTTGTCGATGCAGAAGAGGTAAGGCAAGTCGTTGGAAGAGACGCCAGAAAAGGACGGAGGGAGGAATTTTCTTTGAAAACTACTTAAATATTTAAAGAGAAGATATCAACGCCGGTCAGTTTGTATTTGTCATAAAAAGGGGAAGAACTGAAACCGCTGACAGGGATGTAAAAGGAGAAGGACCCGGTGGTAAGGGTGAAGAAGGCGAAGGAGGCTGTGACAGGGGTGTAGAAAGGAAAGGAACCGGTGATAGGGGTGTAGAAGGCGAAGGAGCTTTTTGGCAACTGGTTTGTTTTCTTATTTCGCCTGCTTTGTTATTTCACGTGAATGTAATATATATATATATATATATATATATATATATATATATATATATATATATATATATATATATATCAATTTTAAAGCATGTTTTTTATTATAAAACTAGACCAGATGTAAGAAAGTAATAACATGAACTGCTGTCGCTAAAGAGAGAGAGAGAAAACTTGTCTCAAATATACGGCAAAATATAGAAGTAAAAGTTTGTTTTGTTTACAATATGGCGGGGGTGAAGGACACAGATGGTGTATGCCAAACACTGTAACGCAACACGAACATAAACAATAAAAGTAAACAAACAAAAACAAACGAAAGCGATCGATCAATCTTGTTTAATAAGTGTATTTTTTATAGCAAACTTCTAGTTTCACGTCGCTATTATCAGCAATTAAAAACTGTGTATAAAAGAAGCATAGAGCTACTCGTTTAGTTTAATAGTTATCGAGGTCGAAACAAAAACTTATACAAAAGCATATGCTACAACCAAATTTTTATTTTGAAAAATCTTTCAATAACAGAGTGAAAAACCTAAAAAAAAATCTTATGCCTTTTAAGCTACAATTAATAAAATTTATATCGGTTGCGGTATGCAGTCCTGATAAAAAAAAACGGGAAAAGAGGGAATCGAAAATTTGTCGAAAGAATGTGAAAAAAAAAAAAACAACTCGACCCTTAATCCCTCTGAATTCAGTATTTTCCCCCTTCCCTTGCGTGCGCGTTTTAAGGAACCCTACAAGAATGAGTCATCCGCGTCAGTTTCATATACTGTTGAGGTGGAGGATGTGAGATTATGTTTTGTGAGAACATTTTTGGTGAAGTAGGGAGGAGGAGGGGGGGCGGCATGAAAGCGTATCCAACAATATTTCATCCTCTTTGTTTCACTTCGGTTTTACAAAAGTTGAAACGAAGGGATGGCCAAAAGACTCAGTGGACATTGTTAAAAAACAGCTGACCTCTAATGAGATCTGTCTGTTATGTAAAAACACAGAGAGGATGAATATTTTCAAAAAATAGTTGCGCTCTTTTATGAGTATTATTTTTTGAAAACCCCAGTGAGTCTGCGGAATAAGAAGGTATTACACACCACAAACTGAACCTCCGGAGAGGTTGGCTGTTGAACAACAACGGTCAATGGTTAGATAATATTGATTGGTTATCTAAGCCATCGCATTCACGTAGCTGAGGCAATTGGGGTGAAGATCAATGCCCTGCTTACCAGTCTTAGCTGGATTTGAACCAGGGACCTTGGGGTAACTGGATCAATGCTCTAACCAACTGAACTAACCGTCACGCGCTCTCCCTTCCGCCCCCCCCCCCCCCCACCCCGTCACTTTTAGTTAGCGTTGAATATTGAAGTTTAATTTATCAGAAATCTATGTATTTTACCTCTTTGGGAAAAATCTTGAACTTCATTATGAAAAAGTGGCATAAGACAAAAAACAACAGCATTCCCAAATCGATAAAAACAAGCGTAATTATAAGCGCGTAAAACTTCGGCCCTGTTGAACACGAAAATACATGCTAAAATGTAGTACGAAGTCGAAAAAGTACGAAAGCATTCGTAATAACACGATCACGCCTTCTGAATCTTTTTACATTTGAAAACATCAGCATCAACATCAACAACAACAAAAACAACAACAAAAGCTCTGAAAAGGCAACCTAAATAACATAAATGTCGCGTCCTGCATCAAGGGGAAGAGGAAGGTCGTAGAGGGCGTGCACGTTCAAAATTACAAGTTCTCCAACAATAATAATTTAATATGGTGTTTTCTTTCTATTTTATGCCATTTATTTATCTCTTCGTTTCGAACTGAGAGCATTCACAACTTTTTATTTAAAAAAAAACAGAACGCTGTGGAGGTAGATGTCCTGTCGGTCGGTTGACATGTCCGGGATATATTCTGGTCGATTTGTCCGCCGAAGTGTGTCCACAGTCCCTTCTCCTCTGTGGACAACCTGTCCGTAACGACTCTGTCACGTAATGACCCGGACGTACTGTCCGTACGCGTCCTTGTCCGTTAAGAGTCAATCCATAGACATCCTGTGTGTGAATGTCCATTTTAGATATTCTCTCATCACAAGTGCTTTTCATAGACATCCTGAAAATAGATGCCATTTCCGTAAGACATCTTGTCCATGGACGTGTTTTGTCCATAACCTTTCTCTGACCTTTCTCTGACCTTTCTCTGACCGTGAATGTCCTTATCGTGGCTGTCCCGTGCGTACATAGTTCGTCCGTGGACGTCCGTGAATGTCCTTATCGTGGCTGTCCCGTCCGTAGATATCCCGTCCGTGGACGTCCGTGAATGTCCTTATCGTGCTGTCCCGTCCTTAGATATCCCGTCCGTGGACGTCCGTGAATGTCCTTATCGTGCTGTCCCGTCCGTAGATATCCCGTCCGTGGACGTCCGTGAATGTCCTTATCGTGGCTGTCCCGTCCGTACATAGTTCGTCCGTGGACGTCCATGAATGTCCTTATCGTGGCTGTCCCGTGCGTACATAGTTCGTCCGTGGACGTCCGCGAATGTCCTTATCGTGGCTGTCCCGTCTGTAGATATCCCATCCGTGGACATCCGTTAATGTCCTTATCGTGGCTGTCACGTCCGTAGATATCCTGTCCGTGGATGTCTTCTCCGTGAACGTCCGTGAACAATCCGGTAACCATAGTAACCACAGAAATAATTCTAGTTTTCCAGTAGGTCAGGCACAGAGTAAAAACAAAAATGTCGTTGGGTTTCGTTGTTGGAATTATTCGTGGTATTTCATAAATAAGAATGTTTTAAAGGTCGCATGCTTATATAGAAAGTTATATATAAAAGGTGCAATTATACTCCATATCACAAATTATCAATCTACCAACTATTAGTTATGTTGTTGGCATGACCAACAATATCAATTTTAAAATTTTATATTATATTATTAACTATATTATGTTATCATTTATATTAAATTATATTATTATTTAGAAACTGATTTGCATGAACCTAAGCAACGTAATTGTCAAATAAATAGTCCTAATGTTTACGTTCCTACGAATTATTCCAAAATTGCACCCTAAAGCTACATAACTTTCAATTTATTTCAATTTTTAATATATTTTATTATTGAAGGTTTTAGGTTTTGGTTCTTCTCTTCAAGTTCCTCTTTTTTAGAATGAAAAGTAGTATCGAAATTGATACATGCATGCAATATGGCCACGTCTCTTTTTTATTTGTGTTAGAAGACTGTTCTTATGCATGGAGTATGGTCATCAAAAGAGTGTTTTTACACGAAAGTTGCTCCATTGGTTAATTTAGTGTTGCGTGTGAGGAAAGCATTGACTGCTGACGTCATTCGTGACGTAGTGCACAGGTTTTTATGTGAGTGCCATTTTAGGTCCGATCGGTCCATTATGTTGAATTCAAGGATGTTGGGCGGGCCGGGGGTAGGGGGGGGGGGGGGTAACTAACCAGAGCTTCAATGATTCTAGTATACCAGGACATTTAAAAGCTTTTTGAGGTTTAAACCATTGCTTATTTTATACAGCACGAACACAACATATTCATAAAATTAACCTATTTTTATTAAGACAAATTGTTTAGTTTGGTTACCCTGAACATGACTTAAAAAAGAGATAGGTAAGCTAATAGCTTGGATTTATAACCACACTTAACCACTCTGCATAACCACACTTCCTTTAGTTTAGAAACTATAATGGTTTTTTCTTTTTAAATAAATATGAACACATTGAAATGGCAGACATTTTGTGCTTTTCTGCAACATTACCCCGAAATGAAGAATTTGAGCAATTTTACTGTGATAAGTTTGATGTGCCTATTGTGTGATATTGGTTATCAATTTACGTTGTCGTCTCGTGTGAGGACAGTCAGTGATGCCATGGATTAGTGCAAGAACGGCTACGTCAGTCGTAATCTGCGTCGTATGGCGTCATGAAATAGTTAAAGCTAAATATCGCGAAAATGGTTAGACCTACAGCTTCGAACAAAGTCGGCATTGGACATGGGGTCATATGCGTTTCTTTTTTCGATATAACCTATAGAGTTTTGCCGCTGTTTGCATCGTGACATTATTTTTATCGAAGTTCCATGCGAAATCCTATTCATTTAAGACTTAAAGATAGTGATTTTGAACTCCCAAGCAAAAAAAAAAAAAAACAAAAAAAAAAACGATTTAGTTATCACCAAATCCATTTGAAATACTTGGGCAATTTGTCGTTACATTTCTTTGCCTTTACTTAGCGCAATTGCTGCGTAGCATTACGTCATTTGTGTTCTGTTTGTAGTACGTTTTAAAGCTGAGGGTTTCTCCAAGCCATCATTCAACTTTTTTTTTTCTATTTGCCATTCAAATACAAAATGCGCACAAAGCTTGCAGCCTTTTAATTTACTTTCCTGTCCTATCTCTGTCTGCCTGTACTTTATGATGTATCACTTAAGGTTAGTTTAAGGTTAAAACGCAAACAGAGGTACACAGTTTTTATCACCAACAATTCAACTTATAACGCCGTTTTTTTTGCAATACAGAGAAAGAGTTTGTGCTTTCGAATATCAAACTTATTTGTTTCATTGTTTTCCCGTTTTTCTTTTTATTTATTTTCCTTTTATTATTATTATTATTATTTTTGTTTTGGCATATGTTATAGTTGTAATTAACCGATCAATAATCAATAATACAAAGGCACGGTTGAACACAAAACCAGTCACTGCATTTAAAAGGCCAATTAAGTGACAACAAGCGGCTGAAAATATCAAGTTTTTTTCTCTTTCTATAAGCCCAAGAAATTACAAATCTAGTCTCAAAGTGAACTCGCTCCTCACAAAATCTTGCTATAGAATAATCTACTCCTTTGTTTGTGGGTAACATGATTTAGCTGAAGAAGTAAACAGTCAGTCTTTTTTAGATTTCAAGCAGTCAAATAAAAGAAAATAGTGCAACATTTGTGCATCGGGATATTATTTCCTTCTTCTTCACCTCTTCCCTTCTTCTTCTTCTTCTTCTTCTTCTTCTTCTTCTTCTTCTTCTTCTTCTTCTTCTTCTTCTTCTTCTTCTTCTTCTTCTTTTTCTTCACCTCTTCACCTCTTCACTTCTGCTTCTTCTTCTTCTTCTTCTTCTTCTTCTTCTTCCTCCTCCTGCCCACTCTTCTCTCACTATTTACCACACTTCGAGTTCTTCATGTCTCATTCCCCCTTTTTTCAGTCACATCAGTGACAAATTACCATAAGACATACCATAAGGTGTCATATCATTTTTTTACAGCAAAAAAAAAAAGTAATTTAAATTTATGACTGGCGCTAATAAATTCACAAAATTTTACCACTTACGTCCAATGAACAAATATACATATTTACTTGATAAAAAAAGACATATTCATTTGAGAAATCATTTGGTTAGGTTGTTCTTTCTTTTCAGACCAGTTAACCCGAGAAGGGAAACAAGGTGAAACAAATTCAGCGATAATGCATCGAGCGGATTCTTTTAATTGTGGGGATTTCCCAGAGTACCATGAGGGGATTCCTCTCACTGTCTCCAGATGTTTCTCAGCTTTTTGTTTCATGTCACGTGACTGTCATGACCCCAGCAAACAACCAAGGTCTTTTTTGGTTGAAAAAAAGGTTGTATTTTGGTCGTGACGACTTCACAACCATATTCTGACCTATTACCCTAAAACCCGACTTTATTCCGACGTCGAGGCGACGTCGGTTTTCTGACGTCATTCCGACGTTGCAAAAACGACCAAAAAGCGATGAACATTATTATCGCTCACCGGAAAATGAAGTCATTTTGAAAAAGAGGAAGAAAAAACGTAATTTTTATATGAAAATTTTAGAATTTCGATGGTGCGTCGGTATTTACATGGAAAATGCTTTCGTGTGTATTTCACAACAGCAGTTGAATAATTAATTATCTATTAATTATATAACTCTAGTCAGTTTCAGGTCGGAATCCGACGTCGGTTCCAATTTCAGATACAACCTAAAATCGACTTAATTCCGAAGTCGGATTTAGGTCGAAACCCGATGTCATTGTGACGTTGAAAACCCGACGTCGGTTCCATTTCATATACAACCAAAACCGGCACGTCAGTCCGACGTCGGAAACGTCGGGTTATGACGTCGACCCGACGTCATTCTGACGTCTTAATGTTTGCTGTGACGTTTCTTGACATGATATGATATGACAGGGCAACCAATGATCTATCCCTTGAAATATTTCCTTTTCCTTATTAAACCCAGTCAGCAGGAAAAAGAGAACATAGAATGAAAAACATGTCAGGTATATTTTCCTTTGTTTTAGTCATTCAACTAGCACAATATCATAAAATCGAATAACGGATTGTGCGTCTCATTGAGCTATAAGCCTTGTCACAGTCCCGTGCTTCTCGAGAATCTCGTTGGTGTTAACCAATCAGAGCGCGAATTAAAGTGGGTCAGGTCAGGAATTCCCCAAGGAATCTAGGTCAGCGGGGATAATTTTGCATACTTTATATAGGAAGAGATCCAACCAGTTCCACGTTCATGGGCAAGTGACATGCAAATCACCGTCATAAATAAAAAAAATGGATAATGAATGATTTGGGTGGTATTTTTGACAAGGGTACAAATAAGCGTACACTCGCAGAATATTACGCTGTTTATCTAAGATGACCTCACCGGATGTTGAAAGTCTATTTTGACTTATTTTTTAACAGCAAAATTAATAAATGGATTGTTTATTAGTACAGAATAGTGTGATTCGCCCACAAATGTGATTAAAGACACTAGTAAACAAGGAGGAACTGTCCCTTGAGGCTATAGTTGTTACTTCTTCCTAAATTCTGCTAGCTAGCAAAAAAAAAAAAACAAAAAAAAAACAAAAAAAAAACACACACACACACACACACACACACACACACACACAAAGAACAGATTCATTTCTTTATTTCTTTAAGATGGCACATTTGGAAGAAGCAAAATTATTTAATATGTGTTTTAAACAATTTCTTGCGACAACCGAAGTAAAATTTGGCGGCGTTGGATGACCTTATGATGACATACCACAGCCCTGGCTGGGAACAATGTCCCTGGGCCATCCTAACATTTTTTTCTGAAATGCTAAGACTTCTACAGAAAACACTAGTCGTAAAGTTACATCCTGGTTATATATATATATGTCGGTGACCATGTTCTTTGCAATGTCTGCTGCTTCCGTAATTATTATTTTTTATTATTATTATTATTTTTTTTTTTGCAGTCTATATCAATGTTTAAAATACGTATTTTACAAGCTTAAGGTGTATATTTTCATCACCCGAATAACATATTATTTATCAACAATTTTCTGTAACCTTTAATTGCTGACTGGTACTTTTCAATTATTTACTAGTGTGTTATAATCAAGGTTTCCATGTTTATTTTTTTGTAACAAAATGGAATTTAGACTGCAAATTTGCATTGAAATTTGATTTTTTCCCTTTTTTCAATCACCTTACGGAACTAAAAATTGATATTTTTTGTAAATGCTGGAATAATAATAATAATAAAAATAATAGTGTGAACAGAGGAAAGGCATGCATGACATTTTCCGCAAAACAAAAGGCGTCGATAAAAAAGTTTTTCTTCTTTATTTTTTTTTTAAATATTTTTGTGTGTGTGCGTGTTTTTTTTTTTTTTTGCAAGAAATGGGGGGGGGGAGGAGGGGAGGGTGAGGGCACTTGGTGACGCATAAGCTGCAAAAGATGCACAGTGATGGAGGGGTTTTTGTTGTGGGGGTGGCTTGGCTTTATTATTTATTTATTTATTTATTTATTTTGCTTTATGGAGAATTCTGCGTATAAAAAAGGGTAATCCAAAAAACGTGTGCACACCTTTCTCAACTTATCAAGTGTAAGGGTCTATCTAGATTTCTTTTTTGTTGGGGGGGGGGGGGGGGAGTCCAAACAATTGTGCACACTTCTCAAGTGGAAGGGTCCATCTGGGCTTAGTTCTATAATTGCGGTGACATGTCATAGCTGCCCTGGTCACTGCAGGAACAGACCATGGGCCGGGGTGCTTTGCGATGTTTTCAGGCAGCAGTTTTTACCCTTTTTTTGCGTTGAAACGAGGTCAATAGATGCAGCGATCCCGAAACTGACTCGCTGTTGTCCAAAAGCCAACCTCTGCAGCTGTCGGCCTCGTGTTTCTAACACCCTTTTTCACTCCACAGACCTACTGGGGCATCCGTGAAAATAGTACTCGTAAAGGGAGGAAGTACTTTTGAAAATATCCATCCTCTCTGGCAGATAGATCTCCACAGAGGTCCGCTGTTTTATAATAACGCAATTAGGCATCGAAAACAGCTTGCAGTAATTCATGGGTTACCACAAGCAGGGCAATGCAAAAACCTTAAATATCGCCAGGAGAAATGTGAACAAAAGCTTCAATCAAAGTAAATTGACTTCGTAAAGTCTCTTTTTTATCCATGTTTAAAAAAGAGAATGGATAAATTTTTCATGGCATAATTTTGTATTATTAATTTTTGCCTTCGGTGTTATTAATATTAGTACTCAAAGGGTTTACATTTGTCAAATTTATGATGCAATCTGGTGACGACTTTTTTGCTGTAACATCATGTTTTTTGAAGTTCCCTATCTAACATTCATGTAATGAAATCACATCCCACCTTCACGAGCACTGTCATCACAAGCCACCGTCACGCCCCCTATCATCACATCCCAAAGTGACGAGCACTCTCATTACATCCCACCATCACGAGCACTCTCATTACACCCAACCGTCACGAGCACTCTCATCACACCCCACCATCACGAGCACTCTCATCCCACCCAACCGTCACGAGCACTCTCATCACACCATACCATCACGAGCACTCTCATCACACCCCACCATCACGAGCACTCTCACCACACCCAACCGTCACGAGCACTCTCATCACAGCCCACCATCACGAGCACTCTCATCCCACCCAACCTTCACGAGCACTCTCACCACACCCAACCCAGCAAACAGCCGACGTCTGTTTTGGTTGAAAAAAAAAAACGTTGGATTTTGGTCGCAACGACTTCACAACCATATTCTGACCTATTTCCCCAAAACCCGACTTTATTCCGACGTCGAGACGACGTCGGTTTTCTGACGTCATTCCGACGTTGCGAAACGACCAAAAAACAGCGAACATTTATTATTGCTCACAGGAAATGGAAGTCATTTTGAAAAAGAGGAAGAAAAAACGTAATTTTTTACATGAAAATTTTAGAATTTTGATGGCGCGTCGGTATTTTTCTTCCTAAATTGTAAAAATTTACATGGAAAATGTTTTCGTATCTATTTCACAACAGCAGTTGAATGATTAATTATCTATTAATTATATAAATCTAGACAGTTTCAAGTCGGAATCCGACGTCGGCTCCAATTTCATATACACCTAAAACCGACTTAATTCCGACGTCGGATTTAGATCGGAACCCGAAGTCATTCTGACGTTGAAAACCCGACGTCGGTTCCATTTCATATACAACCAAAACCGGCACGTCAGTCCGACGTCGGAAACGTTCGGGCCACGACGTCGTCCCGACGTTTTTCTGACGTCTTAATATTTGCTGGGAACCGTCACGAGCATTCTCATCACACCCCACCGTCAAGGGCACTTTCATCATACTCCACCGTCATGACCCTTCTCATCACATCCCACCGCCACGATCACTCTTATCACATCCCACCGTCACGATCACTCTCATCACATCCCACTCTCACGGCCACTGTGGTATTCGTTTCTCTTCCTCCCCGAAGGTCCCAACAACAACTAGTTCTGTTTTATCTTCTCAGCATTTTTGTCTCACTTTTTGTTGGTCTTCTCATCTCTGTGTATTTTGTAAAAGAGTATTCCTAACTACAAAATAAAAATATTAAAAAATAAATTCCTCACTTTGAATAGCCCTACAAATCAAGATCCACAAAATGCTGGGCGGAGTAAGCCAAATCACAATTGGGCGTTCCAAATAAAATACGCAAACATTCTGCGTTTCGAATACAAACTAACCATGTATAAAGAAATGATAGAAAGACTTCGCCTCTAAGTCAATTTCTCTTGCACCAAAGAGCAATCGTGTTTTTAACAATCCGTATGCTATATTAAAATATCATTAAAAGTTTTAACAGATAGTTTTAATTTTCAATTTCTTTTATGTTCCGAGTATGACCTATTTTTGCTATATTTTTCTATCTTTCATTTTTTACCAGGTTCCCCAGGCAGAATACGTCATTGTGTAGTGTGTCTTAATTAGTGGATTATTTCAAGATTATTTATGTATTTCATAATTAGTGGAAAATTTGCTGATTAGAGTAGCATGTTCTAATTAGTGCTGCTTCTCCTAATTAGTGGAACATCTCCTGATTAGTGAACATTTGCTGATTAGAGGAGCATGTTCTAATTAGTGCTGCTTCTCCTAATCAGTGGAACATCTCCTGATTAGTGGAATATTTGCTGATTAGAGTAGCATGTTCTAATTAGTGCTGTCTCTCCTAATTAGTGGAACATCTCCTGATTAGTGGAACATTTGCTGATTAGAGTATCATGTTCTAATTAGTGCTGCCTCTCCTAATTAGTGGAACATCTCCTGATTAGTGGAACATTTGCTGATTAGAGTATCATGTTCTAATTAGTGCTGCCTCTCCTAATTAGTGGAACATCTCCTGATTAGTGGAACATTTGCTGATTAGAGGAGCATGTTCTAATTAGTGCTGCTTCTCCTAATCAGTGGAACATCTCTTAACTAGTGGCCTTGGCTTAAGAGTCAACACAATGATGACTTTTCTATTTATAGAAGTAGTTTCTGCCCATGGGTAAAAGAACTATCTGTGTCTGGAATGCTGAGATAATAAGTTAAACTCCAAAAATATATTTAATTAAAAATATTGTATTTTTCTGTCTTGGTCTTGATTATTTTTGGTCTTATTTCTGACAATCTTAACTTAAACTTCCTTAAAAATTCCACAAGCGGTAAATAGTTATTGAGATAGCAGACCTATTTTTAAAGATTTAAATTTTATACTTGCGCTAAAATATCCACACTATTCAAGGTTATTTTGACTCGGCGTTAACTTGCAAAAAAAGCAACATATCAAGTAAAACGAAGAAAAATAGCTTTTCCTGTTATAAATATCTGCCAACCAATTTGACAAAACTGGGATACTACCAACGTCTTTGCTGAGGACCACGGCGGGGGGGGGGGGGGGGGGAGGACAGCAGGGGAAGGGGGCTGGCCACTTATGCACTGTCTTGTATTTTCCTACCTGGTTCTTCAAAGGATAACTAATCTCTCAGATATTTTGCAAAACCCAGTTACACTTTACTTAATTCAATTAATTCAGCTACCGCCCCCCTGCCCCCGTCCCCCCCCCCCCCCCCCACCGAAAGAAAAATTAAATAATGGTGAATAAGAATAAATAAATAAATAATTAGAGAGCAAACACACGCCACTGCTATATCGTTACCGGGTCAGAGCGGATATGGGTGCAAAATTCAACTATTTTCAGCCATCCAGTGAGAGATCCCGGTTCTAAACCAAGCATCGCGGGTAATAAATCCGGATGCCCAAAGTCTCTGGTCGTTTTATCCCACTGCGCGATAAAGAAAATGACGGGACGGCGGGGGGGGGGGGGGGGGGCATCCATTTTATTGATGCGCACAATAACTCTTCTTTTGGGCACCATCCATAAAGTACGTACACCAGAGTTGGCGGGGATGGGGATGAAAGGGGGCGGGGGGGGGGGGGGGGAGGATGCCTGCCCTAGTAAGTAACCAATTGGGGACGTCATAAATTTTGTAAGTGGGTGGGGATGAGTTCTTTATGGATGCCCCCTCCCACCCGCCTGATAGTTCTCCCTATACAGCATTTAACGGAACCGCTTAGAATATCACCATCCCGGGACCACCTCAAAAATCGGTCCATTGGTGGTCCTTTTACCAGGGTTACACTGTCTCCGTACTTTCTAATTAACTTCGAATTTGTTGCATTTCACCACAGACACTAATGACGTGCCTCAGATCGATTTTACACAGGGAATACAATTACTGCTGAAGATTTATTACATTGCCAAAAAAAACCCTCTGTTTTAAACGAGTGTACAGGTGAGAGTAAAAAAAATATATGCTGAAAAAATAAAACATCTTTTATTTCTGTATTTATTCCTAATAAATTCCTACCTTGTTTTTTAATCCGACTTGGAGTTGGATTAGCATTCGGGTCTAGAGTTAAAGCATGTACTACTAAATTATATTCCGGGGTATAAGGAATGAGCGTCATATTTTCAAATCCACCTGAAAATATATCCCACAATGCATCATCGTCCAGACAGGAAGATGTTGACGAAGAATCGTCATCACAAGCGATAACATTCCATTTTAGAATGCAATACATTAAAACTACCCTCATGAATGTTGCACTTTCCATCTGGCTTCTTATTATGAATAATCCATCATATGCAGTTTGTAAACTTTCATTATGTTTGTAGGAATTTCATCCGTGCGTGTTTTTAATTATTTACATAATGTATCCAAAATATTTCAGCACCATTTCAAAGCACTGTTGTTGAAATTCATTAACTCTTTTCCCCTAATTCATCATATTTAAGTTGATTTTTTTTTTTCGCAAAACGCGTGGCATGAATGTTGAAATTTTATCCCTATGTCACTCAAAATAATGCGCATTACTTCATAGCAAGCCTCAGCCTTGGGAAAGTGAAAACCGACTTGCCTCGTCTTTTTTATATATATATTTATATATAACTACTTCTCATCAGCGAATAGCCACCTAGAGGCGCCCATCGCCCTCCTCTTATTAATATTATTTTCGGGAAGGCAAATTTTAAGTGTTGCATGGTGAGAACTTCGATGTGTATAATTTGCAGCAGCTATTCAGAATTAATTATAAGTTTCAAGTCCTTGCTGAAGAAGAAGAAAGAAAAATGATTTGATTATGACGTCATTTCATCGGTACCTAGTCGACAAAAAAAAAAAAACATAAAATTTGAAACATTGAAATCAGTCATAATCACAAATGAAGATTGTTGATTGATCTTGTTGATTATTCCATAAAATCCAGACTACTTCTCGTTAAGTTACTTCAGCCTTACATACAGTGCAAGCATTGTTATCACGAACCCGGAAGAGAGGTTAGGGTTAGGGTTACTTCACACGTAATATGCCTTTGTCAAGAATTTGTCGAAAAGTTGTCGAACTGACAACAGACTGACTAATTTGCCTTGTCCATTTGACAATGCTCAATTCAGCAAATTCCAATCAAAAATTTGTCAACACTCTGTCATAAATTTGTCATGCTAATAATTCGTCAATAATTTATCAGAAACTCGTCCTTTCGAACTTGTCAGTTTGTCACAAATTCGTCAAAACTTCGTCAAATTGATTGACGACCTTAAACTCGTCAACCTGACGATGCCTAACTCAACAATGTAAATTTGTCCAAAATTTGTCTTTGTAACTTGCATGTCATTTTCTTGTTATATATTTGTCAAATCCTAATTTGCAGTTTGCCAATCTCTTGTCACAAATCCGTCAGAATATCTTTGACAAGTGATTGACGAACTATCCGGATAAAGAATATTAGACAAAATAATTACGGTTTGAAAACATTTAAATTAACGCCATTGTCTAAGAACATTGTGGCCAGCCAAGTTCTAGTTAATCAAGTATAATAAGAATGTGCAGGGACATTGCTACCAGCCCCAAACGTTAATATTTAATCATACTAGAGTGGCCAGTGCACACCAACATCAGAATACGAAACATTTCAAACTCTTTTGTTAGGCAGTGTTATTCCTCTCCTGTTTACAAAGTTTTACTTGGAGAATTTTGTATTATTTCAGAATTAAGACTATTATCTTATACAGAGATGAATATATATATATATATATATATATATATATATATATATATATATATATATATATATATATATATATATATATATATATATATATATATATATATATATATGACTAGAAGTTGGGCAAAAAAAAATCTTTTTCCCATTTCTGAAGGGCGTGGGCGGAGTGAAGGGGAGCTTTGTTGCCTGTCTTGTGGGTATCTTAATCTCCACATCGTATGGGAACCTGTGGAATGTGCTGCTACAAACTGAGCGTCTTTTTTATCCGGATCTTGAAGGTGGTCACTGCAAAGGTTTTACTGTATATCTTTTTTATCCGGGTCACGGCAAGCAGGTCTTACTGTGTGTGTTTTTTTTTTTCGTCTGATTCAGGAAGAGGGTAGCTAAAACAGGTTTATATGTGCGTCTTTTTATCCGGATCTTGACAGCTGTCGCTAGCAATGAGTTATGCCGTAGTAGTTTTATCTGAAACGTCTGAAAGGCGGTCGCCACATCGCCAATTCTTCATTTCATTGTTCTTGATAACCGGCATCCCCCCCCCCTCCCCCCACTTCAGTCTAATGTTGGCACGGATCTCAACACAGCACTAATCCCTTTATCTCTTTCACTGTATTGGGACCGTACCCAAAGCATACTTACATCAGCGGTATATACCTTGTCTCCGAACATTCTCATCCGCCGAAAAAGCACAGAAAGGCATCCTTCTCACTGAGGTTCCATTGCGCCAACTTTTTGCGACAATTATCCAAGTACTCAACAAGTATTTTTTAAAACAAAGATTCACCTGAGAATGATTCGGATTGAACTGGAAGGCAAAATAAAATTATGGAAGGAGGAACATTTTGAAAAGTGGCTCGAAAAAAAACTGAAAAATAATTAAAAGGCATATTTTCAAGAGAGGACTATCTTGGGAACATTCATAAAAAATTAAAAGCAATCCGACGAAAACAATAGAAGTGTTTTGAAAAAGAGCGCCAAAAAATTTCAGTGCTGCCATTTGATAATTTCGATGAAATCATGAACAATAAAATGATATTGTAAGTATGAAATTTTTTTTACTCCTTTCGATAGCTTATTTTTGATGTAATATTATAATATTATATCGCCAAAATTCTTATATTCTTTTATTTAATAACTTGTATCATTTATTTATTTACTGATTTCTGAAATGACGACTGAATTGGGTTTCTTTCTAATAGATTAAGATTCTGAGGCTGAAGTATCGTAAGGCCTGAAATTCTCAGGTCAGTTCTTTCACATCAAATTGGTCAGGTTGACGAACTATTGACAAGTTTCCGACAATTTTATGACAAGTTTCTGACAAGTTTACAGTATTGTAATATGTAATATATTTTTTGCACATGGTGTTTACTTATGCACGCGTAAGCTGCAGATTTTGATAGTTATACCGTCAGGTTTTGTTATATTAAACATTAAAATAATCGAATCCATTCACCCTGTTTGATCATATGCCAGTTAGTACACAATATCCATTATTCATTGGAACAGTGGGCGATAATATAATTTTCACAAATTTCACAAGCATTTTACAAACATCACAACTTATTTCAAAACATGCATAGAATATGATGTGTGTACTTTCACTATAGTTTATCCATTAAACATATTTTTAAGACATCATGATTTGAAACGTCTAGTAATATTCGTTAAAACTTATGGAATCTAAAAAAGAATGTCGTCGTGAGGTCATGGTGACGCAGTACTTGAGAAATTTGAGACGAATTTCTGACAAGATAGCTACAATTGTTTGTCAATGTGTGACGAGGCATTGGTCAGAAACCCGTCAAGATCTTGACGGGGTCAACCTTGTCAAACTGACAATTATCTGAAAAGTTCTTGACAAACCACTGACAAACTGTGACGAGGCAAAATTATGTGTGTTGGTTTGATATGGTCATGGCCTGTGGGTTAGGTTTAGGGTTACTTTGTTTGGTGTATTGATGGCGTGTGGGTTAGGATTAGTTGGTTGGTATAGTTAGGGTTATGTGGGTTAGGTTTAGGGTTAATTAGTTTGGTGTATTGATGGCGTGCGGGTTAGGATTAGTTTGTTGGTATAGTTAGGGTTATGTGGGTTAGAGTTAGGGTTACGTGGTTTGGTATGGTGATGACATGGGAGTTAGGTTAGTTGGTTGGTATGGCTATGGTATGTGGGTTAGAAGTAGGGATAGGGTGTCTGTTCTGGATACCCCCCGCTCTGTATATATTGTATCTAGAACAGACATTACGTTATAGATACGGTTGGTATAAATGATAGAAAAAACTCCTATTGTCGCACACAGCGCGGGGGGGGGGGGGGGCGGTTTTCCTGAACAGACACCCTATCCCAACTTTTAGGGTTACTTGGTTTGGTATTTTGATGGCATGTGGGTTAGGGCTAGGGTTACTTCGTGCGGTATAGCATGTGCAACATTCAGATGCTCCAACCCCATCTCCACCAATAAATCTGTATGCACATAGTTTTACTGAAATAGAACTAATCCAAACATTAATTACTGTTACCAAACCGAAAGCATTTTCAACTTTCTTGACTAAACCATATTTAATGTCCATTAAAATGTACTATAAAAACGCGTCTCATTATTTTATCACTTCCCCCCGAATCAAAATCGACTCGTTCGATTCCAATAACAACGACGGAAAGAATTGTACTTGGTTTTTTTTTTCGGTTAAAATCACTTTGAACTTGATTGTGGGGACTTTATCAAAAGAAGTGACGATAAATACAGATCTCTTCTTGTTATGGTCTAAATATATATATTTATATCATTATCTGTTTCTTATGTTGAGAAGTTAATGTCGGTTTTCATGCGGGTAGCAAAATTAGCACACAAACACCTATATTTTCAACCTAGCCTTTTTTCTTGCATAACTTATGCCATTTTTTATACTAAACCACGCTGTTAAAATTAATGTGCCCGTTCTTGAAGAAAATGTCTCTGTGCACTTTCTCTGAAAAAAGAAGAGGAAGGAAATTTCTTTTGAAAGAAATACTTCTTCACATATCACTTCGACCAAACAGCAAAACTAACTAAATAAATAACAGATCATAGCGCCTCTTCTACATGTTAAAGTATTAAGCGATTTGAATGAGTGCGTTTCTCCAGGCAAATGCTAATAATAGTGAGTTTTTATATAGATTAGCAGATAACCTGCTCAAACTGGATTGATATGTCATTGATATTGACATGTCTCTGAAATTCCTGTCTAATGGCATATACGCTTAACAATAATGCAACCCTAACTTGGTATTAGAGGATTATATAGGCACACCGACATCCCTGGAATGTTTTGCAAATTGTCATGATTCCTGACCACGAGTGGGAATCGAATCCGTTTTACAGAACCACAACTGCATGGCTGGCAAGCATCTTTTACCACTCGGCCACCGACCCCTATAGGCGAATGCATTCTTTCCATCGGGACTGCACATGCGTACCAGCCTGGCATCGATCATTTCTCTACGACTTTGAGAAACTGCCACAAAACTTCGCAAGAACTTCCTAGGAACATTTAAGGAACTTGACTGGAAAGTCTAAGAAACTTTGATGGAACTTCAGAGGCTCTTTCAAAGAACTTCTACGGAAAAGTGAATGGAACAGTCAAGGAACTTTCAGAGGACTTGTATACACTTTCCAAGCAACTTTTCTAATACGTTCTTTTTAGCTGAATTTTTCTCAGACCCCTGTTTTTCATCCGCCCTCCTGGTCACTAAACTTTCATATAAACAAGATATCGAAGTGACGGTGCCCAGGTGCCGTCAGAGTAGCAAAACACGAAATGGCGCTGCAAATCTATCAAAATTCGGCTGACAGTTTGTGAAAATTTAATTTACACACATAAAATATAAGAATTAACATATAATTGAACTTGTTGAGGTCATTACAGACTAAGTGTGATGGTAATTTTATTTTGTGTTTCTTATAACTTCAACTTTACAGAAACAATGAAAAGGCCAAACGCGAAATATTTCCTGAAAATTTCTAACTTTCTTACTGCGCCTTATAGCTTATGAGAACTTCTCTGCACCTAACTTCCAAGCTCCGTTGGAAAATGTGGGAATTTTATCAATATTTGACAAAGTGTCCATATGTTAATTTTTGACCGAGCACGCATGTGGCCAAAACTCTCTCGATATCTCGATGAAACATTGTGGATTTTCATCCATTTTAAGTAGCATCCTCTCAATTTTTGTTCCATTTAAAAAAAATGGATGTTGTACACCGACAATGTATGTGTTTTACAGTGATAAGTCTGAAAAGACTGAGCCCTATGGTTTCTTCAAAGTGGTCAGGACACCTGCATTATTATTCATATTGTTACTACTATTTTCTTAATTTCAACTGCAATGACTCTAGAATGATGTTTTGATTTCGCTAATGCTATTATTTCTGCCCTCTTTCTATCATTTATAGCTCACAAGAATGGATATATATATCAATGTACTGGGACGCGGCCATCGTGAATACTTCTTACAGTTGGCGTTAAGTTTTCTACACTCCATTGTTTGCCAGCCATGTACTGCTTGGCTGCTTCCAGGTAAACATAATACTTCTTACATTATAACCTGCATCTTTCTTGCGGCTATTGGTTTAATTCAAAGTGTATCCAAATGTAAAAAAGAACTATTAGATCTACACCTTCAACAGCGGCAAAGGCCAAAGTCAACCCGTGACCATGAATGGTGTCAAGAGGTCACCAAAATGTTTTCAGCCAAGGAGGTCATCCATGTTAAATGCCATACTGAAGTAATTAATAGCCGTTCCCATCTCCAAGCAGAATAGTGTTCACAGGACCTACCCTTACAACAGTGCCGAAGATAACTATTCCGGTCCATCTGTGACCTTGAATAATGACTCCAGGTCACCAAATCACCAAATCTAATTGACATATGTTTGTGGGCTTAGGTGGGATCCTGTTTACAAACCCATCTCCACGACAGTGTGTAATGTCCAACCTTAACTTAGAATGGACACTCAAGGTCATCAGTTTTTTTTGCCCTTAGATAATGAAATACGCCTATCTGCGTCCAGCGGAGATAATTACGAATTTAGTCTGATCCTGAAAAACAACGTGAATTAATTCTGAACATATTATAATCACTATTCTATTATTACTACTATAGTATTATTACTACTATAACCTGTAAGTACACATTTATCTGATTATCAACGCTTGTCATGGGCGCAACCACCTTGATTGCTTTAAACTATCTAAACTGTGTTTTTTGTGGCGTTTATGTACCGCGTGACTGTTTTAAACCAATGGCTGCCCATGTTATGACCTAATTCCTATGTATATTCAAGTGCAACTCTAAGCTCAATCCACATGTATCAAATCCAATAGAAACGAAATTTCGTAAAAATACGCTAAAATTTGTGAAGGGATGAGGTTCGGGTCAACTTCAGAAATCACCGGAAGGAATGGGTTTACCAAGAAACTTTTATTCCTTGAAAACACGAAGTTTAACTTTCTTAGCAATTTGTTCCTAAACTTTTCATGAATGCTTTATGAATGTTTTCACGATAGCTCCCTCGAGAAAATACTTTTCCAGATGTCTGCCGGAGGCATTTTAAATTTTTAAACAGAGATTTGTTTCTCTTTAACTTTTAGCTTACAGTTTTAGAAAGAATGTCTCCTGGTGGGGGGAGAGTGGGTCTCTTGTTTACCACTTTTCTTGTACGATCTGCCAAAATTTGGCACATATCTATAGATATATGTCCTTAGCAGATTTTAGCGGATAGCTTTATCCAACATCAGTCACAATTCGTATCATACCTCTGCACCCTACTGTGCCTTTTTTGATAGTAAAAAAGCTAACGTTTGGAAGCTTTTCTGTTTCCTGCAGGAATATTTCCTAGTAGTCTTTTTATATTTGGTTAAATGGATCTGGGCTAGCCACAGTGTCTCTGCATGATCTTCTTTTTCATGTGTTCAAATAGTCAACGTTATGTCAAATTTTGTTTGTACGAATATTTGTTTTGGCAGAATTTAGCAGATCCGGGGCAGATAGCAACTTGTTTTCAATGACTAATTGCACATTCTTTTACTGTATAACACATTTATCACTACAGCTTTGCATATGAAAGTGAGACTAAAATCGCATAATTATAAACACAACATCATCTTGTATTTTTTACATCAAATAAAAAAAAAGAAACGCTCAAGTGCTTTTGTTTGGTTTTAGTAATATTTGACAAGTCAATGGCTTGCAAAGGGTATATCAACATTTTATGACGGTTTTTCTTGGATTGTTCTTTCAAATTAATTTTAAGTTTGTCCAAATATGTATGTTGAAGAACAAATGAAAGGTAACACTGGAAAGATCAATTCTTGTATAAAATTTAATACAGAAACTGTAACATAATTTCTGCCAAAGAAAGCAATCTCATGTCACCGCTATTTCCGTTATGATGTACAATTTCATTCCGTAACGTGTGTGCGAGCCGAAAAGTACAGTGTGAATGAGTAAGTTGTGTGTTCCATCACATTCATCAGGCGCCCAAAATCATTACGCAACAAAATCAAAGCCATAAATTTGGCTGACACAAACTGATGCGTCTGTCCACGCTTTGGCGCCTATCAGTGTGGTAAAGCTGGAATGGAAAATGGCATGTTGCCAGTTACACATTTTCCTAGCTCCTCCTTTGGCAGTAGATGTTATTAGCGCATTCAGTTCTAATGTTTCGGCCAGCTAACACCATTCCGGTGTGCGATCGATGCGTCCAACATTCCGGTCTCATGGAAGCATGAATGACGTCTAATGGTGCATCTATCCGGCTGTTTGCCCTTTCCGGTGTCTCTGCCACAGCCAATATCGCAATTCAAAAGCGATCGCGAGTGTGATTATCTAGATACCTCGATCCTGTAGTAACACGAAGATGGCCACTACGAGGTCTATCATGGGTATGTTTTAGTGTGATCAGCAGCTATCTTAATTGCTGCTTCCAAAGTTTTAAGCCACCAATGGCACTCAAGCACCAGCCGTAACGAGCATATCGCTTCGTTGCGGCAGTTGAAGTAACGGCACTTAACGTCAGCTGTCCTCACTGAACTGCTAAGTACTAAAGTATAATTAAATGCTGGTTATACATAAGGAAGCTGAAGAGAAAAAAATTTAAAAAGAGAATTACATCGATGAATGTGTTATATATTAGAAACCTTTATGAACACCTTGAAAATTCAGATCTAAAGAATAGCACAATAGTATATGGTTTAATATTAAGTCAGGTTCCATTCCTCGGCATTTTTTGAAAAACAAGTTATTCTGTAGTGTTATTGGGTATAAACATTCTTTTGTCCTCTAGTTCAATATTTTCCTTTCGCCAAATAAGTTTTGTTTAATATATTCATACATTCTTACGCACTGTCTTTAACTAAAGATTTCCACTGCGGCATTCTAATTTGTGACATCATTGCTATGCACATTGATTGATTTGTCACGGTACTGTCATCCTTTGTCAACGCACTGTGTTTATTTGTTGCGGTCATTTAAATAGGCACTAAAAGTTTTTAAAAGAAAACCGTCCTTTATTAGAAAATTTAACATTGCTATATGGCAATATATCATTGTCATTTATCAAGATCCTATCTTCGTTTGTCGTGTTATAACCGTTGTGTGTTAAGATGCAATTTATCACGGAAGCAGGGTTCATTCACCTTTTTTCAATGCATGCAACACGAGCATCATTATTGTACATGTTTATAAAATGCCCTTGCTTTTATAGTTACGTCTTAAAACTGTAAACATCTTGAATGATACAGTATCTCGTTAAATTAAGATCTTAAGAACATATTTTATGTCAGCCGTCATAGCTTAAGAATGTTAGCAATTTAAGCAATTTAAGCGATTTAAAAAATATATAGTTTCAAAAATTAAAACTTCAGACACAAACACAATCACAAACGCCATATAGTTCTGACATGTCAGTACCTCTTCACTTCATGTCACATTACACTGTCATGTAGTTCTGACATGTCAATATCACTTCACTACATACCACATTACTTTTTCATATAGATAAAGCTGTCATATAGATAATGCAACTAATTGTTCATTGCTCAATATAACTACATTGTTGGCCTATTCTTTCTGACATCTGAAACAATTGAAATCAATCACTGTGTGGAATTGGCGCTTTTATATTTTACATTGTTAGACTATCCGTTCAGTTTAAACAATGTCCTTGCACTTGTGATAAAAGATTCACATTTACATCGTTTATTTTGTTGGTTTTAATTAAAAAGATTCAATAGAATATAAAACACTAGAATATGATATAAACGCAAAGACGATTATAGAAGTAATTCAAGATTCACGTCTCATGATACATTTCTGTAATGTAGTAGACGTATTATAATATTTCTGTTTTATTAGAAAACGAACTTTTCTAGATCCCAGATTTGTAAAACGGTACCATTTGTGGTATAACTTTATTTTTATCTGGTTGTTATAAACACAGTTCTTTTGACCAGCGAATCCATAAGGTGATAAAAATATTGTTCATAAACAAAAATGTGACTTTAAAATACACTCTGTAAACAATGAAGCAGACAGAAACCTTATACCTCTCTTGAGTCGAACTTTAGAACTTAAGCATTTCAGATGGATGTAACTGTTAGTAGGTTATGTGTCATTTTGGTGGAAGTAACATATCCGTAGATGTGCTACATACCATACCTAGTTTAAGCAGAAATGTATTTTCGATTATTAGATGTTCGAACTCTATGACTAATTGCCATATGACAAGTGATAATACGCTCCACAATATGCCCTACTGAGAAATACCTCCAACATATTTGTTTTAAATGCAAGAACGATTACTTACTTTGACATTAAATCAAGTAGAGAGAAAAACCTATGTTTTATAAGGCCATGATAAGAAAAATATGACCTTATAGATCAAATATCGAAATAATAATTTCGCACCAATTTGTACGTGTTTGTGATTTGGAGTTGTTATTACTGGTTATTACAGATACTTGGTCTTTTGTGCCAAATAAGTTTTAATTTGATTGAATGCGGGTAGTACGTGATATTAATTTTCTCAGCCTAAAAGTTCAAACGGTTTAAAGTTAATTTCCGAAAATTGGAAACATACTTTGAGTTCTTTTTAACAATTGATTATTCCAATTTTCCAATTTTCCAATTGACACGAGATGTTAAAATGCCAGGTGGCCTTTGCTGCACAACAACGAGTCACGCAGTAACCGTGTTACTTCTAATCACACAGCAGTGCTAACTAGTTTACACCTACGACACCTCTACACAGGAAACAGGCTGTGCTCCTTGACTTCCATATCATGTTTTCTATTTATTTGATAATACTGACCCATTCTGATTAAAAAATACCAGAATGTATTTTGGTTCAGTAACGTTACTGCTCTATTTTTGACACTGCATACAACTATTGCTATTAAGTAACATAGCTGATCGAGTTTTGATTGCACACTGTTATTTTACATCTGCATCATTAGTTCTTATTTGTGGTGAAATTACCTTGATACATTTAGATGAAAGTAATAAGAAGACACTCACATGTTGTGATGCAAGGGAGACAATTATGCGCACTGGTACGGCGGGGGTTGAATTGTATACTCACCACGCATAATCACGGGTTATGCAAAAACATAACATGTTAATAATCCCAGGAGTATACACTTCAATTTGGCTTATTATTATTATTATTATTATTATTATTATTTTTATTATTATTATTATTGATACGGAGTTTGAAAAAGGAACTGATACCTGTGTGAGAGATGCTTACAACTCCCGACTTCTATGCAACTAATAGCAATACGTGTGATTCACTCACTAATTCTGAAATGTTAGAGTCTTATTACCTTATTTTGACATGACCTACCTTGTCGCTGTTTCCGACTTGGGGTTGGATTTGGATCCACAATAGTGCTCAAAGCCCCTATGAATTGTAAATATTCGGTAGAATTCGCTAAAATCGTATAGTTTTGGAATCCACCACCAAAGATATCCCAGAATGCATCATCCTCTACACAACCTTCTTCCTCACTTAAGACACTATCCAATGTTAAAACACAACATAATAAAAGTAAAATAGCACAAAAACACCTGTGCGCCATTTGCTTTCTTATGTCATAAAATATGAAATACTTGTGTAAAATCACACATTCTTGTTAGTACAGCTGTCCCTTTTCTATTCCAATGATTTCATTCATATAATTATTTCACATAGTTTTTGATTTTATTCAAAAACTTTGGCATAATAATTATGTCTTAATTAAAGAGCCATTTTCTTTCAATTTTTTTTAAATTTTTATGAACCTTAAATGTAGAGACTGACTTATAAGTGGTAATTAATTTTAGTCAAGAGTTATATCTTACTTTTCGCAGAGAGAAACTCACAATAAGAACATCGAGCAAAGGTATGCGCTTATATATATAATCACAAGTGGGGAGGGGAGCGGGGGGAGGGGCTGGGAGGGGGACACAAGGTGAATGGGAGGGCTCAAAAATCACTCTTCTAGCAAAAGAAAACTGAATCAATTTTTGGTTGATCATTGAAATATTAACTTCATAAATTATGGTCATGTTCTTGAACAAGGCCACCTGCAATAATGATTTTTCAAACAGGACACACGAAACACGCGCGTGAAGGTAAAATCCTTGCAGCACACCTTTGACATATTTTGTAAATATTTTACCACATTTCCAGTTATTTTCCTTTCTTCTTTAAGAGCTGTTTTATGTATTATTTATACTAGCATCCTCCTCTTGCCCTTCTCTAAATTTCAAACCGTACCTCCCGTTTTCCCATATTTTTCCAATTTCCTTAGATTAAACGACAGGAACATACATCGAAAGGATGGGGGTTTAAGAAAGATATCGTTAATATTATTTTGTGCATCATTACTAAACCTTCGCATCACTGGGCCTTGGAATTACTGGATCGTAGAATAACTGGATCTTGGAATACCTGGACCATGGAATTACTAGACCTTGGGATTACTGGACCGTAGTGTTACTGAACCTTGGGTTACTGGGCCTTGGGAGTACTGTACCCTGTTATTGCTGGACCTCAAAATAACTGGACTTAGGGATTAATGGACCCTGGGATTACTGGATTTTTGAATTACTAGACCTTAGCATTACTGAATCTTGGATTCGCTGGACCTTGGAATAACTGGATCATTGAAATTACTGGGCCTTGGCATTACTAATTCCTTACACTGTGGGACCTTGCGATAACAGGACCCTGGGATTACTGGAGCATGGAATAACTGGACCTGGAAATTACTGGACCATGGGGTTACTAGACCTTGGAATAACTGAACCTTGGAATTACGTGGCATTGGAATTATTGGAACTTGGTATTACTGGACTTTGGAATAACTTGACATTTGGATTACTGGGCCTTGTGGTTAATGGACCTCGGCATTACTGGACCTCGGAATTACTTGACTATGGAATTACTTGACCTTGGCATTTCTGGACCTTGGAAAAACTAGACCGTGGAATTCCTTAGCCTTGCGATTACTATACCAAAGTCGAACTATCTAATCATTATATAAGGATTATAAAATAAGGACAACAAAAATACCTTGAAAAGTAAAAAACAAAACAAAGCAAAAACTGTTCATTTCAATGCAAGACAACTGTGCTATTATGTGTGAAAGGACGATGTGGACATACAACTGAACGTTCTATGGAACAAGCACTGTTTTGTCTTTGAGGTCATAGTCAAATACCAAGCAAAACGCAATTTATAACATGTTAAACGATTCATGACGTCATTTGTATAACATAATAATAGTTTTCCATAGCAGTAGGTCGGGTATCGATTAATCCAATATCAAAGAATTCAAAAAGTAAGTACAAAGGGTTCATTGCTTCTAAGTTTAGCTGTTTCTCTTAGACAAATTTCATATGTAAATGTGTTCACACCTAGCCGCCACGCACACAGTCTCGCACCTGTCACGCTGTATTAAATGTAGCATTGTTCTTTTTCTTATTTTTTCTCCTCCTGCTTCTCATTTTACTTCTTGTTAGTTGTTGCATCTTGTTAGTTGTTTTTTTTTTTTGTTTTTCTTTTCTCCTTTGTTTTTTTTTCGCCTGGTTTTACAGTTCTGTGGAATAGTGTTATGTATTTGAAACATGTTCTTTTGTTCACGTTATTCAAATATGAGGCTCCATGGCGTTGTTCTAGTAATCCCAATGTCTCGTGTTCGAAACTTTGCAGGAGTGGCAAGCTGGGGATTAACTTTCATTCCGAGTGCCTCAGATAGGCAAAACCAATGGCTTAAATCTCCCATCATGGGATTCAGACTCTCGATCAAACTCTTAAAATCTTCAAAGTGTGGCATCTTCAAAGTGCGGCATCCCCAAAGTGCGGCATCCTCAAAGTGCGGCATCCTCAAAGTGCGGCGTCTTCAAAGTGCGGCATCCTCAAAGAGCGGCCTCTTCAAAGTGCGGCATCCTCAAAGTGCGGCATCTTCAAAGTGCGGTATTCTCAAAGTGAAATCCCGGTCTGCTTCATCCCACACGCTGTCAGAAAATAAGCCAGACTTTCTGCCATAACCATCAATTGAAGGAAAAGTGTTCAGAGCTTCACCTGATTTTGTTTCGTTACAAGCCCAGTATCGTTCTTTGTATATCAACTATTATTTCACCATTTGCTACCAAATTGCCGCCCACATGTAGACAATTACTTATTCACTTATAAACCGATAAATCGGCTCATTTACTGGAGACTGTACTTATTATGTTGCTTAAAATTATGAAATTAAAATTATAAGAGGTCATCAATAATTTTCATTAATTTGACGTTTTAATACTTTGAAACCAGAAATACACATGAATATTAAAAGACCTACAGCTCCAGAAATGTTACACACGATAGACCATCTTCTGGTAGCTCTGACCTTTGTAATCAATTTCACTCGTCATTTATTGATTTTTCTAAGGCGATGGTCAAAAGACTAAGGCAATGGCCGAAAGATTAATTTGAATTCAATGAAAAGTTCTGAAACTAACTGCATTCGTCTAGCTAAAAGAATCATAGCGAAAGTCCCATGTTAGCCACAACGGAAAGGATTCAAACCCGGGACCACCAGAAAGTATTTAAACCCGGGACAACCAGAAAGGATTCAAACCCGGGACCACCAGAAAGAATTCAAACCCGCGACAACCAGGAAGGATTCAAACCCGCGACAACCAGAAAGGATTCAAACCCGGGACAACCAGAAAGCATTCAAACCCCGGACCACCAGAAAGGATTCAACCCGCAACAACCAGGAAGGATTCAAACCCGGGACCACCAGAAAGGATTTAAACCCGGGGCCATGGGCTTATATATTCCAGTTCTAACCCAATGAGATAACCTTCATGCTACGAAGTTAATGATTTGCTACTAAATTAAGTATAGGAGCGAATGAAACAAACGATTCGTGAGCTAGCTTAAAACTGCGCAAACTATGAACTAAATTACTCAGACTCCCGGAATAAAACATGGAGGACCACACTCTACAGATAGAGGAAACTCTGCACCCTCGGAATGCTTGACCTCAATGTTTGCACACGGATACAGGGCATACTGCATCTTCCCAACATGGTTGAAATTTGTACACAAACACGTAAAGTTTGCATCTGCAGAAAATATGGATAACCACAATAAACATAGCGTACAACGTACAGCGTACAACGCACAGGGAGCAACGCTCATGAAATGCTGCAACAAAGGCATAGTGTTATGCACACAACAAAGGCATGGTGCTATATGTACCCCAAAGGCAAGGTGTTATACACACACAAAAACAATGTGCTAGACACGCAAAAAAGACACGCCGTAAGTGCATAGTGCTATACATGTATGAAAGACAATGTGCTTTACACGCAGCAAAGATATGGTGCTATGTACACCCCACAGCCAACGTGTTATGCACGCAGAAAAGGGATGGTGCTATGTACACTCCAAAGCCAACGTGTTATGCACGCAGTAAAGGCATGGTGCTATGTACACCCCAAAGCCAACGTGTTATGCACGCAGTAAAGGCATGGTGCTATGTACACTCCAAAGCCAACATGTTATGCACGCAGTAAAGGCACGGTGCTATGTACATCCCAAAGCCAACGTGTTATGCACGCAGTAAAGGCATGGTGCTGTGTACACCCCAAAGCCAACGTGTTATGCACGCAGTAAAAGCATGGTGCCTTACACACAAAGAAGGCATGCTGGTATCTTCGCACGTAATGACGACCAACTTTTAACACTGTAAAACCATCATTTCAAATGTTAAATTATGATAAATGTTCATTTCCTATTTGATGTGACGGTAGCCTTTTGATCTCACAAAGATGCGAAAATAAATTGTTACTGTAAACGTCTTCATTAGTTATTGCTGCAGCCTAAAAAGCTAACTTCCAGCTGAGCATACCTTGTCAAATTATAGATTTTATTTAATTTATTGTTTTATTATAAAAGGTATTGAAATTATAGATTTTATTTCTAAGTTTTATTAAAAATGCATATAAAAAGGCTATTTTATGTCAGTCAGAAATTTCTTTAGTGTCTGACAAGTCTTTTTTATTTTTTCATTTCAGAGGTAAGTGCATCGTACAGCAGCAACAAAGGACACATTACGATCAAGGTAAAGCTCGAAGCGTTTTATGACTTTTTGGCAAAAACTGCATAAGTTTGTATTCAGGGTTTTAGATAAAGGTGCAAATTCAGGGTTGGCGTTGGTGTTCGAGTGATAAGTGGTTTATCTCAGATTGAAAATATTTATTCGATATTACGGAATTGGAACGAACTTGTTGTTTAGAGCTGTGTTGCAAATTTGAAGTCACTCGCTAAACATAAGAACGTTTTTGTTTAGTTGTGGAAAAGTTATAACGTTTTCCTAACCAAAAACGAACCTTTTTGGTTGTTAAAACGTTATACTCAGCAAACAAATGAAAACGTTATTTTACAAACCAAAATCAAACCTAATTTGTTTGTAAAAACGTTATATTTACCAACCAAATAAAACGTTTTTTTCCAAACCAAAAAGAAACGTATGGTATTAGAACGTTATTGAAAATGATTTTTAAAGAACCAAAAACAAACAAAAAAAAAACAAACTAAAAACAAACGTTTTGCATAAGAACGTTATTATATCAATTTTAAACAATGTCACATATTGGAGCGTCAAGGAAATGTTATAATAATTTTAATACTTTGTAAAGTAATTTTAGATATGGATGATATATTCACAATAACAAGAATTACATTTTAGATACGAAACGTTAAATTCAATTCACATTTATTTAACTAATTACTGTAAGCTATAATTATGCATTAAGTGTGCAGATAGTAAAGCCCATAAAAAGGGAGGGGGTAGACCTTGGGGGAATTT
The DNA here is from genome assembly GCA_949752745.1 of Protula sp. h YS-2021. Taxonomy (NCBI): domain Eukaryota; kingdom Metazoa; phylum Annelida; class Polychaeta; order Sabellida; family Serpulidae; genus Protula; species Protula sp. h YS-2021. Next base: position 64,419,001 of record OX457031.1, on the reverse strand, counting down.
CCGTACGGGGGAATTGTTCGGGGAGGGAGATTTGAAGTGGGAAGAGTAGGGGTGGTGGGAGTTCGTTCAGGGGAATTATCTTAGACGCACATTTCAATGGATGCGCCGTGGCGTAGAGGTACGTTCGTCGTTTTGGATGCCAGAGGTTCCCGGTTCAAACCCAGCCAGGTATGAATGTTTCGTGAAATGTTAGTTGCAAAAAAATTAATGGTAGTTCTTAAAACTGAAATATGATATGATGATGGAGCAAGATGCAGCCTCCAAGAGTGAATACTATTTTAAAGAATGTTGAAGGATATTTTTTTAGATAATTTTTTTACGCACGTTTCACGATGACAAGTTTTCTTAAAGTTGTGTATGAAACGTTCTAAAAACTTTTTTTATAAAACATTTTTAGAACGTTGCAAAAAACACGTTTTTCGGCATTTCGTATACAACTTTAGAAAACGTTTTTTGCAACTTCAAAAGGTTCGGGGAAAACGTTTTTGAAACGTTATTTCAACCAAATTTATTTTACGAGCGGTGTCAGTGTCAAATTTGATATTGGCTTTGCACGTTAAAATGTCAGGCAAATGGGTGCTAAATCTGACTGATTAAAGCGATAGATCTTTGTTTCTTAATCTGAATGTCTAGCAGGTGTTAAAATTCTAAGCACAGTGCTTGGATTCGTATGGCTATGATTCGTGGTTGAATTTCACAATTTGGTTGTCGACAGTTCAACCTTAAAGGTAACAAAATAAAACGTAAGTTTGTTTTAATAGAAGTAGAGTTTGTCCCTCAAAACGATCTATCTTTTGAAGCTTCGCCTAACTAGGAAAAACGTTTAGGTGCTCAGGAGTAAGAAAAGGAAGAGGAAGTGATGAGAGCAGGAGGAGGAGAAGGAGAAGGAAGATGAATAAAAGAATAAGAAAAAGGACCTTGCACTACTTACGTTGTGACTTTTAATTGGTTTAAAAATATGCTTGCCGATGGCTTGTCTTTATCGCAAAATTAACAAATTTTGAGTTTTGAATTACTCAACAAATTAAATTTACGCCTTCCATCCTTGTGACCAAATCTAGGGTCTTTTGATTGATTAAAATTAGGAGAGATTAGTTTTTTTTACATATTTAACTTTAGCTCATTTCTACAAAATTATTTAATGTTAATTGCACAAGAAACTTTAATGTAATATAAACGCAGTTATGTCCCGGTGAAGAATACCGTATAAAATTATGAAGTTGTGGGTGAAACAATTTTACAGAAATATCGCAAAACATCAGCCTTGTTTTAGATATTCTAAGCATTATTTCTTATCGTAACACCGTGAAATTCTAGAACGGTATACAACCGTATAAAATTATGAAAGTTGAAGTATGTGGGTGAAACAATTTTACAGAAATATCGCAAAACATCAGCCTCGTTTTAGATATTCTAAGCCTTATTTCTTATCATAACACCGTGAAAGTTTAGAACGGTATACAGCAATATGAAGTGGACGATGTGAGATCACAAGACTTCGCATAAATTAAGCATAATATTGATAATTAGTTATAAAAAATATAAAACCTATGCATGTTATAATGAGCACCATAATACTTTTCAGGCACATGTGCACAAACTTATTGACCTCATACCAAACTAATGTATATGTCGCGAATACATTTTGACTTTTACTTACATATTTCTACATCATAGATAGCTTGCTGTACTTATTCATTCGTACCAGCGCGGATTTTTTCCATGCATCAATCGAAAGTTTTCTTTTTTATGCAAATATGTAGGTTTTGGTTTTATATTTTACCTGATCATTTATTTCATAAAAAAGATGTTTGCCATAATATCTATGTAATTATGCAACAAAATGCTTCATTACGATACGCCTTCTTTTAGACAATTTTTCATGAAATACCTGCTAAATTTTTGTGTGCTAAATAAAAATTATATGCATTCCGATGTCTGCTTATTGCGTGTATAACTGTAGAGTAGAAAGCGTGTACTGAGTTACAGAGCGTGTACCGAGTTACAGTATGACGTGTGTGTACAGTGCTATAATGCGGATAGCGTGTACAGAGCTAAAGCGTCACGTGGATGTTCAGAGCTGTAGCGTGGAAAACGTTATCAGAGGACGCAGCAACGTGGGTGCATACAATAGATCCATTAATCAGCAGGCGCTCTTGTAATATAATCGTGTGTGCATGACAATATTGATGATAGACTGTAGATATTAAGTTCCATTATATTGAAAGTGATTCCTAATATTAGGCGCGAATCACACTCTCGGCAAACCAGAAAGCACGAATTAAAGTCGGTCCGTTCATGAACTCTCCAAATAATTTAAGTCAACTGGGATAATTTTGTTTACTTAAAACGGAAAGAAACCGACATTCAATCATTGAGACTTTCGTAGACAAGTGGCAGGCAATTGAATGACATCAATAAAAAAAAAGATAATAAATACTTTTGGAAAGTATTTCGTGCAAAGTTCTGGCAAGTGTACAAAGAACTGAACAGTGACACAAAAATGCTTTTTTCCCACTTGACCTCATCGGATATGTGCATTCTGATCTGATTTACTTTAAAATTGTGTAACATATTAACCACAGTTAAACAAACTCATATCGATCATATTTTCGTATTTTTCAGAGAATTTTTCAGAATTACGTAAAAGTGAAAACTGCTTGATTTTTGGGTCATACTTATGTCGCTTCTTATACATACTTATGTCGCTTCTACATAGTTGTGTCCCATCCTTTTCATACTTATGTCGCTTCTTTTACATACTTATGTCACTTCTACATAATTATTTCGCTTCTTCTACATAATTATGTCGCTTCTTCAACATACTTATGTCGCTTCTTCTACATACTTCTCTCGCTTCTTCTACATACTTATCTCGCTTCTTCTACATACTTATGTCGATTCGTCTACATAATTATGTGGCTCACATTTTTATATTTTTAGACTATATTTTCTTGTGTGGGTGCAAAAACTGCTTGACTTTTTGGTCATATTATATTCAGATAAAAAGAAATTACCATATGTGTCAATGGTTTATCAAAACAACCCCTAAACACACAGTGTTACGTTTGAAGTAGCACTCACATTTTTAACCAATCGCGAACATCCCTCTAAATGTTACCCTGAAACGTTTCCCTTAAAATGCTTAGTGTGAATTACAGCACGGTTTGTGAATTCGGAATATTCACACGCCTTTTTATGACCAAACCTACATAATGTAAATGCAGTAAAACCTTTATATTATGAACACTCTCGGGACCGAGCATAATGTTCACTATATCGAGGTGTTCACTAATGGGAGGTTCAAGATTTTCTTAAGTCAGAAGGTGAAGTTTTAGATTCAAATGAAACAAAAACATTTGTTTATACTTCGCATTTTAATAATATAAATATGGTTTTCATACAAAAAGTTTATAACGTACACATCTATTTACAGGTTACAGTGTCACTGAAATTAATATGAAATAATTATGTCCCCACAATTCTTGTCCTTTGTTCACAGTGCGTGTAAGTCATCAGACACTACTCAACAAACATAAGTAAACTTTTTACTCGTAAAACCCATGCCATTGCCTGAATTAGACTTGATTTCCACCGCTACGAACAATATGTCATAATTTCAACTTCTTTGGCCTATTGTCCCAAAGTACTTGGAGGCGATGAGCACATACCTCAGGCCGCAGCGAAGTAATTCCCCCTCCTCCAGCTAATATGGGCTACACCGCATATGGGGCAAGATAAGGAGCTAGTAATTACATAAAAAACTGGAGAAATATACCGGTAAAATATTTTGTGCACACTAATTGGAGGTTTCTTTGCACTGACATTGACCATTTTGGATCCCAGCAGGTGTTCAATGTTCAGACTCTAGAGCTGTTCAGTAACGAGGAATTACAATAAATATTGGCAATATTTAGGACAGAACAATTGTTCATTATATAAAGGTGTTCATTAAAGACAGGTGTTCACTAACGGAGGTTTTATTGTATTAAATAGATAAAGCTCGGAATATATAAAACTCAGAGGACCTGCATTTCAAATTCTGTCCATAAAATTTTACGTTCATGACACTTTTAACGCTATTTCCGTTGAACCTTGTTAAACATGCGAAAAATAGATTATCATCCAAATATTCAAACTTAGATCCAGCTACGGTAAAATATACCTGACCGGGTTAGAACCTTTTGATTTGGAAGTTTTGTGCATCTCGCATTGGCCATAATTCCACTTCCTTTAAGGATGGAAAATTCAAGACTGTTTTCCAATTAAGGACAATTCTAGCACATTTTTTACTTCCAGTGTCATAACGTTATTAACACATCACCCCTTCCCCTTTCAACATCATATCACCCCTTCTTCTTTCAACATTACATCACCCCGTTATCAATGGAAGGCTTCAATCAGGAAGACCTACATCACAACACAATTCCCCCTTCAACATCACATCACCCCTTCCCCTTTCAGTATCACATCACAACCTTCCCCTTATCAACCGAAGGCTTCAGTGACCATCAGGAAGACCCACATCACACCACTCTTCCCCCTTCAACATCACCCTCTACCCACCTATCAATAGAAAGCTTCCCCCTTACCAACCGAAAGCTTCAGAGACCATCATGAAGACTAACATCACACCACTCCTTTCTCCCTTCAACATTACACCACCCCCTTATCAATGGAAGGCTTCAAACACTATCAGGAAGACCCACATCACATCAAAATTCCCTCTTCAACATCACATCACCCCTTCCCCCTTCAACATCACATCACCCCTTCCCCTTATCCACTGAAGGCCTCAGTGACCATCAGGAAGACCCACATAACATCACCCTTCCCCCTTCGACATCTTTCCCCCTTCCCACATATCAATGGAAGGCTTCCCCCTTACCAACCGAAGGCTTCAGAGAATATCATGAAGACCAACATCACATCACTCCCTCCCCCTTTAACATTACATCACCCCCTTTCCCCTCAGCATCACATCACCCCCTTATCAACCGAAGGCTTCAGGGACCAGCTTCAAGAAATCTCAGTAAATGCCATTTTCAATTACACATATCCAATCCAAATTGAAAATTCCAGGTTAATATGTGTGGGTTCAGTTGCAATATAATAACTATAATTTTTTCAGTTTTTATATTTCATGGCCATGCCTGTATAGCAGTAAAGAATATGAATGACATAGTTAACCCTAGCGATTACATCCAATTATTGGGACATTCTTGTAGTGTCCTTATTAAAGCAAACTTTGTCATCAAATTAACTAATTTCAAATACCGATACTTTCTCGAAATAATTTAACAAAATATATGTTTGTTAAGGTACAAATTTGGAATTTATGTTAAATTTAGTAAACCGGAAGTACCAACCCACAGCAGCAGTGTTTAAAGATGGCATAAAATTATTAGGTTATGTTTTAAAAATAATTTTGGAATATCCCCGGCATTGTAAGTCACCAACGCCTTTAGGGGTCAGTGACCTATATAATGTTCCTGTCCTAATTTCTGCGAAGAAGGGGGAGGGAGAGGGAGGAGGGATTGGGCAGTAAATCTCACCTATGGTACGTTGGTGTTAATTGTCTTTTGTACAGTGAACACTTGAAACTAATGTTAATTTTTGATATCAAACTATAATTAATAATCAATAAATCCATTGAGACCTCATTAATTTATATCTACGCTGATTGGTTCAGACATGGTTGCGTAATGTTCCAGCCAAAATTAAAAATTTAACCGCCATTTTGCAAGGGTTGCATCATTCAGAAATTCCAGCGCATTATTTGAAATTAAAAAAAACAGCGACGTCATCAAAATTGACCAATCAGAACAGAGTGATGCAAAAGCCCCACAGGCAAGTGATGCAAAAGCCTTCGTTTGTCCTTTACTAATAACAACAAAATTTTTGAACTCAAGAAGTGCTTCAATTATGCTCAGTATAATATAAAAAGAAAGGTTCTTGACGCAAGAGCTAGTTATTGCATGCACAGACCTTTGCTTCTGAATTGTAGATATCAAACAGTAGACTTATGTTTCGATATTAAAAAATAATTTTAGAGATGAAAAATAATTTGCTGATTTCTGAATATAAATAAAACAATTTTTATTTCAAAACAAGAACATCCAGGGACATTGTGATCAGCCGTGATCTAGTAAATCACATACCAATAGGCTTGCAAGGTCGCCAAAAAGTTGTTGTCATATTGTTAAGTCCGTTGTTGGAAATTTGTACAAATTTATAAAAGAATCCGATTAAAATTTGGAAGAAGCATTTGGAAAATTGGCTACTAAATATTTTGAAATGCCGCCCATTTAGCCAATTTTTGGCGGTTTGTCAGAAAAGTAACTTTTCAAAAGAGGACCGCCTAATGAACATTTATGAAAAAAATTGTCGACAATCTGATCAAAATCGTTAAATAAGGACTTATAAAGTTGGCCAAAGACAAATGCCCCCCTCCCCCTTATTTGGACAATTTTTGGTGGTTCACCAGAAACGTAACTTTTCAAGAGATGGCAAGCTAGTGAAGATTTATGCAACATTTGAGGGCATTCCAATCAAACTTTTGGAAGAAAACAAATGTGCCCAGCGACAAAGTCCCAGCTTACGAAAACCGATAAGACCAATTCCAATTGCAGTAACGCCAACTGCGTAAGCAAGAGATTTTCCCTGAAAAATTGGGCCTCAAGAGAAGATGGCAAAGGGCTAGCTAGATAATTAATTTAGCAACGGACCCGAACATAGACCGATAAATACATGCAAAGATTTGATGTCGAGAAAATGGGAAAAAATCTTGTGTATCTCTGGTAGAAAGGATAGTCTACCATAAAAATACATTCGAACAATTTATCGAAACTGTATCCACACACGTGTAATGTTGGTCGGACATAAACAACAGTGTACATGTTTATTTAGCTTGGGTTGATGCGTGGTTCACATTTCGGACCACTGCGCATGCATATTTAACCTGCGTTGATGCGAGGTTCTAATTTTAGACCAGTGCGCATGTTTATTTAACTTGCGTTGATGTGTTGTTGGCATTTTGGATCAGTGCGAATATTTGGGTAACGTGAATTGATGCGCGGTCTGCATTGCGGACCAGTGCGCATGTTTATTTAGCTTGCGTTGATGTGAGATTTGCATTTTGGCCAAGCGCATGGTTGCATTTCGGACCAGTGCGTATATTTATTTAACTTGCGTCGACGCGCCGTTCGCATTTCGAACCACAGCGCATGTTTATTTAACTTGTGTCGATGCGCGGTTCTTATTTCATACCAAAGCGCATATTTATTTAACTTGCCTTGATGTGCGGTGCATTGTGGACAAGTGTGCATGTTTCTTTAGGTTGCGTTGGTGTGCGGTTCACATTTCGGACCGGTGCGCATGTTTACTTAACTTGTGTTGATGCGGTGTGCTTATTTTGGACCAGTGCGCATGTTTATTTAACTTGCGTCGATGCGCGGTTCGCATTTCGGACCAGTACGCATGTTTATTCAACTTCCGTTGATTAGCGGGTTTGCAATTCGGACTAGTGAGCCTATTTACTTACGTTGCGCTGATGCGCGTTTATTTCAGATCAGTGCGGAAGTTTATTTAACTTGCGTTGATGTGCGGTGCTTATTTTGGAAGAGTGCGCATGTTTATTAAACTTCCATTGATAAGCGGTTCGCATTTTGGACCAGTGCACACGTTTACTTACCTTGCGTTGATGCGCGTTGCTTATTTTGGACCAGTGCGTATGTTTATCTAACTTCCGTTGATGCGCGGTTCGCATTTTGGACCAGTGCGCATGTCTATTCAACTTATGTCGATGCGTGGTTCTTTTTACGGACCAGTGCATATGTTCATTTAACTTGCGTTGATGCGCGGTGCTTCTTTTGGAGCACTGTGCATGTTTATTCCAAAAATTTTCCCAAATGTAAAAAATTCCCAAATCAATCAAAAAGCAAAAGCCGTATTTCCAACTCACCCAAGGTTGCGTCATACTAAAAATAAACGAAATCGGATCAAAACTGTCGTGGCAAATACATTTTGAAGTTTTTTCTTCAAAAATTCCCGTAAAATACAAAAATTGTCCAATCGACTGAAAAAGCACCAGCAGTATGCAAGACCCCTTAGAGTGCGTCATGCAAAAAATAAATGAAATAGGATAAAACTACAGGGGGAGTGCATTTTGAAGTTTTTTCTTCAAAAATCCCCCCAAAAATGATCCGATCCACTCAGAATAAATGCACAACCCCTTAGGGACGACTGATGCCAAAAATAAATGACGTCGGATCAAAAACGAAGGAGGAGATACATTTTAAATTATTATCGTTGATTTTTCTTCAAAAATTGCCCGAAAGTACAAAAATTGTCCGAACGACTTAATAAGCACAAATCGTATGCGCGACCCCTTAGGGGTGCGTCATACTAAAATAAATGACATTGAATACAAAATGTAGGAGAAATATTTCAAATTGTTTTCTTCAAAAAAATCCCCTAAAATTCAAAACTCACCCGAAACAAAAATTTACTTAATATACAACAAACTAACTAACGGACGCCGTCTACAAAGCGATGGGTATACCCCAGCTCATGTGTGACGTAAGCTGGGCTAAAAATGGCTTCCATTTTAACCAATTTTTGGTGAATCGCCAAAAAAAGTTAGGTCCAGCTACGTAACAATCGTACAGATTTGGAAAGAAACCGATACAAATTCTGGGAAAAGAAGCATTTTAAAAATTAGAAGCCAGAAAATTAAAAAATGCTCCCGTCCCACTTTGCCAATTTTTGGCGAATTGCCACAAAAAAAGTAACTCTTCAAGAGAGGCCTGGCTGGAGAACAATTGTGCAAAATTGGAAAAAGAAACATTTTGAAAATTAGACACCAAATAATAATAATAATAATAATAATAAATAAATAAATAAATAAAATAAAAAATGAGCCTCATTTATCTAACTTTTGCGGATCGCCAAAAAAAAAAGCTAAATTTTAAACGAGAGGCGTGCCTAGAGAGCAATTGTACAAAACTGCAAAGGAATCAAAATTGTGGGAGAAAAAGCATTTTAAAAATGAGACATCTGGTCAATTTTTGACGGAATGCCAAAAAATGTAATAGTTACAGAAAGGCCTATGTTCAGAACATTCATATAAAATTTAAAGAAAATCTGATCATAATTGTGTGAAAAGAAGTTTCTTGAAAATTTGACACCAAAATTTAAAAAAAAAATGGCCCCAATTTGGCCAATTTTTGGCGGATCGCCAAAAAAGTAAATTTTCAAGACAGGTCTATGTTAAGAACATTCGTACAAAATTTAAAGAACATCTGACGTGATCGGCTGGTCTAAAAATTGTATCTAAAAAGATTCTTGAAATCAATAAAAGAAAACAAAAAATTGAGATTTTGCTATCAGCTGTATAAAATTTGAAAGCAACCTGATCAAAACTGTGGGAGAGGAAGTATTTTGAAAATTGGCCGACAAAAAATTTCAAAATGGTCAATTTTTGGGGCGAATCGCCATAAAAAAATATATCAAGAAATAACTACGTAGGGAGCATCCGTACAAAATTTTGAGATAAGCTAACAAAATTTCAGAATGGTGCCATTTGGCAAATTTTGGCCAGTCAGTTTGGTTACAAAACCAAAGTACGGCTTGGATCAGCGAGAATGGTGACACTTGAGCGAATTTTTAAAACCACTCAGAATTATCGGTTAAATTCTAAGAATTTCGGGACAATAATTGCAACGAAAACAAAAAAAAACAAGAAGGTTTCTTTTATTGTCCTGGTTATTTTATTAATAGTACAAACAATGCGATACAAGACTCATGAACGGTCCCAGGACAAATCCCCCCTCACCCCTCCCCCTTCCCCCGCATGCAGCGCTGAACTAAAATACAGCCAATCAGCGACAATCTTCACGCCGTCCATCCTCGTACTTCTTCGTGAATCTCCGTCACTGAGCGATAATTACGGACAAACAGATAAATAACAACTGGGTAACATTCCTAAACCCTAAGCCCTCAGTCTAAGGTTTTAAATAATGTTAAATAAAGCTTAAATTAACGCACTTTGGAGTAAACAAAAAATGAGACATCTGGTCAATTTTTGACGGAATGCCAAAAAATGTAATAGTTACAGAAAGGCCTATGTTCAGAACATTCATATAAAATTTAAAGAAAATCTGATCATAATTGTGTGAAAAGAAGTTTCTTGAAAATTTGACACCAAAATTTTAAAAAAAAATGGCCCCAATTTGGCCAATTTTTGGCGGATCGCCAAAAAAGTAAATTTTCAAGACAGGTCTATGTTAAGAACATTCGTACAAAATTTAAAGAACATCTGACGTGATCGGCTGGTCTAAAAATTGTATCTAAAAAGATTCTTGAAATCAATAAAAGAAAACAAAAAATTGAGATTTTGCTATCAGCTGTATAAAATTTGAAAGCAACCTGATCAAAACTGTGGGAGAGGAAGTATTTTGAAAATTGGCCGACAAAAAATTTCAAAATGGTCAATTTTTGGGGCGAATCGCCATAAAAAAATATATCAAGAAATAACTACGTAGGGAGCATCCGTACAAAATTTTGAGATAAGCTAACAAAATTTCAGAATGGTGCCATTTGGCAAATTTTGGCCAGTCAGTTTGGTTACAAAACCAAAGTACGGCTTGGATCAGCGAGAATGGTGACACTTGAGCGAATTTTTAAAACCACTCAGAATTATCGGTTAAATTCTAAGAATTTCGGGACAATAATTGCAACGAAAACAAAAAAAAACAAGAAGGTTTCTTTTATTGTCCTGGTTATTTTATTAATAGTACAAACAATGCGATACAAGACTCATGAACGGTCCCAGGACAAATCCCCCCTCACCCCTCCCCCCTTCCCCCGCATGCAGCGCTGAACTAAAATACAGCCAATCAGCGACAATCTTCACGCCGTCCATCCTCGTACTTCTTCGTGAATCTCCGTCACTGAGCGATAATTACGGACAAACAGATAAATAACAACTGGGTAACATTCCTAAACCCTAAGCCCTCAGTCTAAGGTTTTAAATAATGTTAAATAAAGCTTAAATTAACGCACTTTGGAGTAAACAATCACATTTCAAAGCACATCTTTCTATAATTAGTCTAAATATTTATTGTGAATAACTTTACACCACTTGTATAAAATGTTGTTCAATGAAAAAAAAGGCAATATATGAAAGCAAGTTTCTTGGAACGAAACCTCTCAATATAATACGATCATACACAACAACATTCACTCATGCCGTCGCAATGTTATCGCGCATGCAGCAAACCAAATATTTATACTAAGAACCACTACCCTCCCCCTCCCTCCCCCCCCCCCCCTCACACTGCATAGCCTCAATCCGGAGCAACTGCCTTAAAAATCAAGACCTACAAAATATACACACTCTCTAAATACATTTCCTCGAAAAAAAAAGCCAAGCTGAACATATTGCACAATTATCGGCGTGGCCTACCCCGCGCCCACCCCTCCCCCCACCAACCCCCCCCCCCCTAGCCACACCTCGGGCCTGGAAGCAAATGCCTTAATTTCTCTAATGCGTCATGCACGTCCTACATTTCACAAAATTACAAGTAACACTTGTTTTTGTAAATAAAGATCACATTGTGAGCGATAATTGCAGCATGGGCCTGCTTTTTTTATCTTCCAAAACGCGGCACAGTAATGAACTCAACATTTTCGGTCTAGAAATCAACGTCTACAGTGCCCAAGGCCACTGTTCCCGGCTGAAACACCCACAGAGAAAAATAATCTTTCAATAAATGTACCATTTGAGTACAAGCGCGTAATACTGAAAATCATGTCTTTTTTCTCAGCTCAACTGTAACGTTTTCTTTTCTACCTGAACCGTGACGTGTCACATTTTTTCTACCTAAACCGTGACGTTCACATTTTTTCTACCTGAACCGTGACGTGTCACATTTTTTCTACATAAACCGCGACGTTCGCATTTTTTCTACCTGAACCGGGACGTGTCTCATTTTTTCTACCTGAACCGGGACGTGTCCCATTTTTTCTACCTGAACCGTGACGTGTCTCATTTCTTCTACCTGAACCGCAAAGTGTGATGTTTTCCAATTGAACTATGGAGGTGAATTTTTTTCCTCTATCTTGCGTGATCTTGCGACCATGCGGGATTTCATGGCTATCGCGTTCCACTTCTAATGCAACATGCAAACTCTTCCCACAATCTCCCTCATGTCCCTCACCGCCCCCCCCCCCCCCCACCCTCCTTCATAGCTTTCGCATAAACATCATTTCATTGCGTCTTTTAAAAAATGCCTTGTTTTATTAACAGAAAAAGTAGACCGCAAAAACCCTGCAATTTCCAAAATAGTCATAATTACCAAAAAAATATGTTTTTCTTGATACATACCTATGATTCTAATGGCTTACATTCTCTTTCAATTATAGTGTTTCCTCAAATTCTATCTCCTAAGTTCATCATTAACAATTTTATACTAATAACACGCTTTTCGATGGAAATTGCTGTACTGGGGAAGTGAATTGCTTCAGTTTCACAATCCACACCCATTCTAATCACCTTTCGACACGAGTTTCTCGGAATTGTTGATATATTATTTATTTATTTTTATTTATTTATTTTTTTTTTTTTGTGCTGGAGCTGGAAATGGCCATCACAGGAAAGTACATAAATATGAGGAGAATACTTTAGAATAAAAGCACAAGTTTTGAATGAGGGGCAATGCCTCCCCTCCCCCCTCCACCCCACGACTCCTTCCCCCTCACCAACTTCCCAAATCTCGTGCCATTTCATGCTACAATTGCAATTGAAGGGGTCCATGCATAAACCTCATAACTGCACTTATCAGCAGTGGAGAAAAACGCTTTTAAAGTTTGAAATTTTAGTGACAAACATAGGTGTTTTTCCCACCACATTTTCCTAACAACATGCTAATCGGTTTTGAGATATAAGACTTACATGTGAGATAGAACAGAGGCCAAGAAATACCGTGGTGGTACTTTCCTGACAAGTTTAGTTATCAAGTCTATGCATTTACTCCTTCCATTATCTTTTCATTTCAAACCTTGAAGAGACATCATTTGCTTATTTTTTTTCTAGATTTTCAAAAAATGTATACCGAATCATTTCAGAAAAAATAATATAAGAATACTTAACTGATTCACCAGACCAGCATATGGGGAAAAAATTAGGCCTCAATTTTATTTTGAAATATTAACTCCAAAGCAAGTAATCTATATTTTTCCTGCATCTCTTACATTCTTCTTGACTTCACAATAAACGCAGTTAAATACAAAACCCTCGGATTTCATGACGTTAAGTATTAAAATAACACCAGAAAAAAAAAGTGTTATAAGGTTTACAACTTCTCCAATTTGTGTTATTTTTTTTTCAGTTTTTCTTTGAGGAGACCAAAATTGTGCTCATATCTTGAGCTAAAGTTAAGAATAAAAGTTTTGTTCATGATTAAGTCTAAAAGACTGGTCTAAAATTATGTGTAGATTTTAACGCCAGAAAAATCGTACTCAATACACTTTAAGGTGCTAAAAAAGAGGTGGACCTTCGAGGGCTGCAAGTATCAATAAATGTCGTGTATTCACGCGAACTTCTAATGCTATGAACTTCTTTTTTTCGAAGAGAAAACATTCCTGGTCCTATTCACCAACCACACGTGCAACCGTAGCATTTTCTAACCTCAAATTATAATTTCACATCAGGTTTAATTTTTACACTTTCTTCATATAAATATGACAGCAATGACTGGTGTAAAATTGGGCGTTTTTTTCGAAAATAAGCGTGGGCTTACATGAACGGGCACAAAAGCTAAGTCAGGAAGGTTCCTAAAACGTTCTTCATGTTATCGCTGACCATCTTGTATATTAGTTTAAGCCGGAAACTTTAACTATTAGGGAGCGGAGAGAGGGTGGGTGGGAATGGGGGGGAGGGGGGGAGACGGAGGAGGCGGTGAGGGAGGAAAGAGGAATGGGGTGGGGGTGGGGCTGGTCGCACAGCGCAAACAAAAATCATTAAAAGGTTTCATTCGTTTTTTTTATCTTTCTGTGAAAAGCATATTGTTTTTAGACGGTTGTTATCTGGGATTTGAGCATGTTCTGCCGTGTTTCTTCCCTATGCACTGAGTACCAGGATACTAGTATGTAGAGTACCAGATCACAGGTATGCTAAGTACCAGGATAATGGTATGTGGAGGATACCGCTGTAGTCAGTACTGACCTGAAATACACGCTAGTACCGCTCCCATAGGGGGCGTACGTACCCAAAAATTTCTCAATTTTTCACCCCCTCCCCTGGACGCAATGCGTACGCAACAGCGGCCTAGACCCCCCCCCCCCCTCTATGCACGTAGTCAATATGTTGTGCTATATTGAAAAAAATATCAATTTGTTTTAAAAACTATAATGCCAATTAATCAGTGTCAAAATTGAAAGTGTAAATGCCAACATACATTAAAATGTGAATAAAACAGTCACTGCACTAAAAAGAGTACAATATTTAATTTGTAAATAGATGTATCAGGTTATCTAAATATTTTATTTAATTACAAAAAAAATTATTTGAGAAATGTTTAAAAAACACGCGTACGTACGCAGCAGCCCTGACTCTCGCCCCACCCCCTGTACGCAGTGCGTACGCACCGACCGTGACCCCCCCCCCCCCACCCTGTACGCAGTGCGTACGCACCGAACGTGACCCCCCTCCCCCTTTATGGTTGACCCCTTAGGCCAATGACGTCGTAGACATAAACACCCCAGCGACTATTCACCAGTCAGACACTCCCGGATTTTCAGGCGACTATTCACCAGTCAGACACTCCCGGATTTTCCAGCGACTATTCACCAGTCAGACACTCCCGGATTTTCCAGCGACTATTTACCAGTCAGACACTCCCGGACTTTCCAGCGACTATTCACCAGTTAGACACTCCCGGATTTTCCTGCGACTATTCACCAGTCAGACACTCCCGGATTTTCCAGCGACTATTCACCAGTCAGACACTCCCGGATTTTCCAGCGACTATTCACCAGTCAGACACTCCCGGATTTTCCTGCGACTATTCACCAGTCAGACACTCCCGGATTTTCCAGCGACTATGCACCAGTCAGACACTCCCGGATTTTCCTGCGACTATTCACCAGTCAGACACTCCCGGATTTTCCAGCGACTATTCACCAGTCAGACACTCCCGGATTTTCCAGCGACTATTCACCAGTCAGACACTCCCGGATTTTCCAGCGACTATTTACCAGTCAGACACTCCCGGACTTTCCAGCGACTATTCACCAGTTAGACACTCCCGGATTTTCCTGCGACTATTCGCCAGCCAGCAGCTACCCCGATATTCCAGCGACATAATACCACCACCCAGAAAACCAGAGCAGCAACTGGTGTTTTTCGTCTATTTTTTGAATATTTCTTGTTCTATATAGGACTTCCCCGACCACAGGACCCCACCTATATAATACTCAACCACCTTGTAGCTATTCATTTTTCTCAAGATTACTAAAATAACCCTTTTCTGACTTTTTCCCGTTTTAATCATTCGATCAACAAGGCATCAATCAAAATGCAATCGATCACCGGTTCACGGGGGCTTTTGCAAGAAATGTCTGCGCGCTGTAGGAGCAGAACTGTGCCTTCCATAACAGCCCAACAACAGCCTTTTTATGGACATTAGTGGCCTGAAAAGAAATCAAATTAGACCCCAACATGACATGTGTGGACTCTTGGCACGTGTTGACCCATGGCATTTGTTGACCCACGACACGTGCTGAGCCATGACACGTGTGGACCACTGGGACGTGTCGACACATGCCGACTCGTGACACGTGCTGACCTCATGACATATGCGGACTCGTGACATGTGTGTTGTCCCATGACACGTCTTAACCCGTCACACGTGTTTACACATGCCACGTGCTGACGCACGGCACTGAACACGTGCCACGAACGTCCCTCTCCTTTGATTTGTGGATTATGGCGAATGACGGCCATGATTAAATCGGAATCTGAGGCAATGGCTGATCCTCAGCGCCACTACGTGGGAGGGAAAATATTACTTTATTTAAAATAAACGTCACAAAAACAATGATTGATACATGAAAAAAAAAAAAAACACAAAAATGAACACTTTTTCAACGTTTGATGTTTTAGTTATAGATGGCTGACAGATTTGTGCCTTTTTGTTTATTCTGTGCCTTTTTTTTTTTTTTACTATTTATTTTCCTTATTTTGTGTGACTGAAAACATTTATCAGTAATGGTCTACCTCTGAGAAAGATTTTTTTTTTTTGGTCCTCTTTTTTTTGCACTTTTCCTGAAACCGCATTTCTCGCTCAGTCGCCCCACGTGCCTCGGACGTCGATTCTGTACCTCTATGCATTATCACAATATTTTTATTTACGGTTCACAAAGCACAATTTTGATGTATACAAGACTGGATATACTGAATAGAAAAAAAACAATCAATGCTTTGCGCGAAGATGTGCAGACAAAGCTAAAATTACTTTTCTACACAAACACACACAAAAAAAAATACATATTTTTTCCTAGCCCATAAAAAATAACAACCTTTCTGAGCAACAACACGGATGTGCGAGCCCGGGGTTGGTGGGGGAGGGGGGGGGGAGCAGGGGAGGGGGGAGGTGGAGGAGAGGGAAAGGCACTGCTATACGTGACTAGCTACAGGGGATGGGTTCTAGAATAGGTGTGGGGTGGAAGAGCATCAGTGGTCAGTATTTTTTTTTTAGTTAGTTATTCATTTTTTTTTTTGGCGAAGCTGACGTTGGCCAGAGGGAAAGGAATGTGAAGAAGTTAAACGGAAAGGAGGGGGGAGGGGGGAGGGGGAGGGGAAAGGGGAGGGGGAACGGGGGAAGGGGGGAGGTGCAGGGGGGTGCGACAAGAAATCCCAATGGCGAGAAACTAGGCATGTTCACTTTTCGTTAATCACATGACATAATCACATCTCCTCCCCCTACCCCCCCCCCCCCCCCCCCCCCCTCCCCGCCCCCCCCCCCGCCCCCCTCTCCATCGGCAACCTCTGCACATACACAGCCTGCTTTGGGTGACTCTTTATAAAGAAAACATGGCAAATTCTGCATCATCACTTTTTTTGCGTTATTATCATTAATTATTAATGAATTATTTGAA
>OX457031.1:64366276-64401641 GCA_949752745.1 Protula sp. h YS-2021 | reverse complement strand
AGCATGTGAGGTTGACTGTCAGTCGTGACGGAGGGGTGAGGGAGGCAGTGACAAGCGGGTGAGTGACTGTCAGCTGTTGGGCGGGGGGGGGAGGGGTGAGGGGGGCGGTGACGAGCAGGTGAGGGTCACTGACGGCTGTGGCGGGGGGGGGGGGGGAGGGGAGGGGAGGGGAGGAGGCCGAGGGGAGGGGAGGAGGCCGGAGGAGGGAGGGAGGCTACTCAAACATTTAGCTCGATGTCTTCGCGTCACTTGTATGTATTGTTGATGTTTTGTCGTTCCAAGTATTACGATTAGACGTGTCATCATAAACTAACATCTTTCTTAAATTAAACAGTGTGCCTTTGGCAAGAGAAAAAAAACCCCTTCGGATTATGGGGTTCGGTTTCAGTTGTGTACAATAGAAAAAAAAGTTTTCTTTTTCTACGAAAAACACACAGACACAAAGACCTAAATATACAGCGGTTATCAGTCATACGTTGAGATGCGTAGCCTTCCATTTGCTTGTAAGAGGAAAATAATTGCTTTAAAAAAAAGTGCACTAACTTAAAAAAAAAAATCAGATAACATTCAGTGAGAAAAATGCCAAGTGTACGGAAGCACCCGGCTGACATGACAGGGGAAAATATTTTTTTTGTCTGTTGAGGGAGTCTTTCTACGACGCAGCAAATCGTCCGGCAGACGCTCACTATGTACAATAATAACACCCAAGAAAAACTTCGTATCTTTTTTTTCTTGATAAGGGATGTCTTCAGCCTCTAGTTTGAAGTTACAAGATGCTAAGGAAGGAGGCTTATTATTGTGTTTTTTTTTTCTATGGAAAGGGGGAGGGGCGTTCAATGACTTTATTTAAAGAGAGAGAGAGAGAGAGAGAGAGAGATAAAGAAAAAAGGAAAGAGAGAGAAAAAGAAAGAGAGAGAGAGAGAAAGAGAGAGAGAGAGAGAAAGAAAGAAAGAAAGAAGGAAAGAAATGTGTCCGTGTGTGCAGCCGTTTGGAAGGGGGGAGGGGGAGGATGGGGGAGGGCAACCATGATTCAGTCTGGTTAATTATTAGCCCGTATCTTTATGCTTGGGAGGTTAGATACAGCAAGTAGCTTTGTGTTTGGAAAGATTTTATATATATATATATATATGTGTGTGTGTGTGTGTGTGTGTTCATGGGGATTTTTTTATCGTGTCAGTGTCACGTTTACGCTTCAGTATATATAGCTGTGCATAAAACATTTCACCGGCTGTTTGTTTTGTGAATGGTAAATTATTGGAGTTGTTTTGAAAAACAATCTAATCATATTTGACAAGAACTAAATCTAAAAATATTCTTCTGTTTTCGCTAGAATATTACTGGCAAGAAAAGAAAAGTAAACAGAAGAGGCCGACAGTTTTTCGTCATTGTATTTTTGATTTTGTCTTTTTAAATTGTACAACATTTCTTGTACAGTATGTGTATCTTTTTCTCACATTTTACGCTTTGTATACTGTGGGAATTGAGACGATATTGGCAAGACTTTTTTAATTGATGTTTTTTTTTCAGGTCGTACCAAATGGCTATTTACCGAGCAGCAGCGTGGAGGAGGAGAACACGTCAATTCATTCAATGGACAGCAGCGACAGTCTACTAAGTACCACCATAAATTCCGTCGACAGTACTGACAACCTGAGCAGTACCACGTTGGAGGGTAGTGACAGCTTCGCGAGTACCGCGGCGGTGGCGGGGACGGCGTTGACGGGAGTGTTGGGGGTACCGGAGGGCGGGCTTCTACCGGAGCCGTTCTCGCTGGAGGGCGAAGCGCTGTGCCACAGCCCCGCCTGTCTGGATGACGTGCCCAGCATCGAGTGCGGCAGTGGCGCGGAGATGTACCCACAGGCGGACGGACACACCACCGATGCCGCCCTGCCAGGGAGGTTCACGTACCCACAGGCGGACGGGCTGGACGCATACCCGGGACATTTGCCCCACACCCGCGATGGAGACCTGCGGCATGCGCGTGCTACGCCTCGAGATGGCGCGGAACCCGATATGGCGCCAGTGGACGCACGCGAAACTCAACAATCCGGCTCCCAGCACTGTAGTGTGCCTACAGGAGACAACCAATCAGCGCGCGGTCTTGTTGCCATGGGAACGGACGATAACGCGGGCGATAATACCGTAGATTTAATGACATTTCCTCCAGACGATGACAGTGCGAAAGACGGCGGTCAGTCCAGTAACGGAAGACCTAAGGTGTCTCCAAAACCAGAGCGCCTGAGTCCAAGACGAACACCCCCGCCCGTGCCGCCGAGAAAATATAAAACCGTCCCACAAGGTGCCGATATGGATCTAGTGCCAACAACAGTAATGCAAAGTTCAGCAGTCGATCCGGGTGTCAGTCCGGTTGTCGATCCAGAGTCCGTGTCTGGTGGAACTGTCGGTGACGTCACCAGTGGGCGTGACGGTGACGTACAGTCCCGGAATGACGGAAGTGACGTAGCGACGCCTTTTGTAGACAGCCAAAGTATTGCTCAATCTGTTCACATTCCAGCAGAAGCTGTTCCGGAACGTATTCCTGTGGAAAATCAAAATGGCGGCGATATGAGCCAGCCCCGCTTACAGCCTCCCGCCAGCACCAGTGTTGACATGGATGCGGAAATGGAAACGAGACACGACGAGACGTCGGCGAGACGCAGCGAGATCGAGCGTCATTAATTCCCACGGATGTTTCAGTAATGGCGACAGGTGGAGATCAGCTGACACTCGGAGATCAGCTGACACTGGGAGATCAGCTGACACTCGGAGATCAACTGACACTTGGAGATCAACTGACGCGCGGTGATCAAATGATACCCATGGATGTGGGAGAGTTGTCGGGGAGCGGGACTGGTCACGTGGCCATCAATGTCGACAGCGGACTACCGGATGAGAGCGAGGACGAAGCCAGTGCTGCCATGGATACGAACGCAATCCGGATCGAGAGTGAAAAGGAACTTGCCCGAAACAGACGTTCGTATGTCGAAGCTGTCTCAGAAACTAGTCAGACCATGAGTGCTCAAGACAATTCCGACCAATCAGAGCGCACGCTTGTGTCACGTGATTCACGCGCGGAAACGATTGGCTGTGAACAAACACTTACTACAGAACTAACACAGAATAGCGAGAATATGGAATGTGCTCAAGGTAGTGAGGCGAATGAAAACATGACTACAGGGTTTATGACAAACGACGGTAATGCTACCGGAAATGGCGATATGGGCGATAATATGTGTTCTGAAGAGGCTGGTGTAGAAAGTAATGGTGCCGCTTTGCCTGGTGGCACTGGTAGCGTAGAGGACTGTGGAGGACTGCCCGAAGCGACAGTTAACAGGACTAGCACCTCTAGTGGAGAGGTATCGATTCAGCGGTTCGATAACAGCGTTAATTGTGATAATAACCCCGTAACAGCAAGTTTAAATGATGATAGACAAGACGGCAGGTGCGAGGAGGATTCTAGTTCCGTTCCGCGAAACTGTGAGATAGAGGGTAGTCCGGAATCGTTCGGGTCCAGCCCGGAGATCCGTCGTGGGAGTGGCAGTACCCCGGAATATACCGGAAACGACCGGAATTCGCTCCAATCGCAGCTAGCGCGCCTTCATCTGATTGATTCGGCCATTTCCAATCAAAGTGTATTGAGTGATATTTCAACTGCGAGTGCTGGGACTACTACGGAACATGATGCTAGTATTTCCGAAGCGTCAACGGATAATGTCGACGGATTTTTCCGAAGTCGTAGACCGGAGTTAGAGTTAAGTGAGGTGATAGGTGGACGCCGGCAGGTGATCACTGCAGAAACACTGCTGGAAGAAAATGTGCGGCAAACGCAGCTGTCAGAGAATGCGAGTGTAGTGTCTAGTCAAATAGTGCAGTCTCCGGGAACGCCCGAACACACGGCGCAGGCACCGGAAACACCCGAGTCAGGAGGAAGCTTTGTGCGCCATGGTAACCTCCAGCGCACGAGCCTGAGACGCTCGAATGCTTTTCTCCGCAGCTCCAACGATCGCGTGTCGCAGGGTCGGCGCAGCTTCGGGCAGAACCGTCGATCGTCGCCGCAGAACCCGGACGCACTGCGGGCGCGCTCCGTCGACGCTGACGTCAGTGCGTCGCCTGTCAATCAGCCGCGCAGGAGCTCCTCCCCCCTGACGCCACGCCCCAATCAGCGGGCGGCCTCACCTCAGCGCTCGCGTAGCAACAGCCCGCGTGGGTCGCGCGGGAGTTTGGCCCAGCAGCGGGTGAGGACGGTATCCGATGCTGGCACCGAGCAAGTCCAAAGGTGGCCCAGTCAAAGGAACCAGTCGCCAGTGTCAAGGTCATTGCAAGGTCAAGACGAAGTGGTCTGTCGTGGTCAGAATAGTAGGGAGATTATAACTCCAGCGCAGGGTCAAAGGTCAGGGGGTGGCGCTGCTCGGGGTCAAATGTCCCAAGGTCAAGGTCAAGCACCGCCATTGCCACCCCCACGGAACTGCTCTCTCCAGTCCAGCGTGCATGCACCACCGGCGACGCCGCCTGCCCGCGACCGGAGCCAGACCGCTCCTTCCGACAGCCCCCGAGCACCGCCGACAGTAACCGAGGGCGAGAACCAGTCGGCAAGCCAATCGCAGAGCGAGGCGGGCAGCCAATCACAGAGCGAGGCGGTAAGCCAATCGCAGAGCGAAGCGGGGACCCAGACACAGAGCGAAGCGGGCAGCCAATCACAGAGCGAGGCGAGCAGCCTATCACAGACCGGAGAGGGGGGCGTGACGATGCGGCGGCGGCGCCTAGGTCACGCGCACAGCGCCGCGTGTGAGCATGCGCACTCGCAGCGCCTGTGGCAGAGGCGCGACGACGGACAACAGGCGGACGCAGGTGAGCTCTTTCTATCCCCCGTCCCCTGCCCTCCCCCTCCCCCCCCCCCCCCCCCACGCGCCTTTTTCCTGGTTCGTTCGGATCGTTCTCACGGTCGGTAGGCAGGTTTTTGAGTGGAATATGGGTGCAGGGTTGGTGTTGCGTCTTCCTATATTATTGTTGATGGGTGATGTCGTATATTTTGGGTCAGATGGGGAAATAGAGTGAAAAAGTGAAAGAAAATATTTCCTGTTTTATGGATTGTCGTTTTAGGATTTAAATTCGAATTCTTAGGGCATAAAATGGCCATATAAACCTCCATCTTTGTCCCCTGTGTGATTTACAATAAAAAATCTGTAAAGTGGAACCTCGTTAATTCGTACTTTTCCATAGGAACCAATAGGTCCGAAACTTGGAACCGACGAATTTAGTACGAATTAACCGAGGACGAATTAAAGAGGGGCTCCTGTACAGATTATAGATTACATAGCTTAGAGAAATATATATTTATAGATAGCGTACAATGAAACTGGGGTCCGTGTTCAAGAAGCCAGACCAGTCTAGTAGAGAAGCTATAGTGCCGTTTTAGCTTGTAACTGCTTGGGTGCTAGCCTTCTGTCCAATAGAGGGTCTAGGACCTACGGCACCGTTTTAGCTTGTAGCTGCTCGGGTGCTAGCCTTCTGTCTAGTAGAGGGTCTAGGACCTACGGTATTGTTTTAGCTTGTGATTGCTCGGGTGCTAGCCTTCCGTCTAGTAGAGGGTCTAGGACCTACGGCACCGTTTTAGCTTGTAGCTGCTCGGGTGCTAGCCTTCTGTCTAGTAGAGGGTCTAGGACCTACGGTATTGTTTTAGCTTGTGATTGCTCGGGTGCTAGCCTTCCGTCTAGTAGAGGGTCTAGGACCTACGGCACCGTTTTAGCTTGTAACTGCTCGGGTGCTAGCCTTCTGTCTAGTAGAGGGTCTAGGACCTACGGCACCATTTTAGCTTGTAACTGCTCGGGTGCTAGCCTTCTGTCCAATAGAGGTTCTAGGACCTACGGCACCGTTTTAGCTTGTAGCTGCTCGGGTGCTAGCCTTCTGTCTAGTAGAGGGTCTAGGACCTACGGCACCGTTTTAGCTTGTAACTGCTTGGGTGCTAGCCTTCCGTCTAGTAGAGGGTCTAGGACCTACGGCACCGTTTTAGCTTGTAACTGCTCGGGTGCTAGCCTTCCGTCTAGTAGAGGGTCTAGGACCTACGGCACCATTTTAGCTTGTAACTGCTCGGTTGCTAGCCTTCTGTGACTCCGGCCCTTTGTGTTTTGAAGAGCCGTATAAAGAGAGAGCGAGAAGAGGGGCGGGGGTGGGGCGGAGCGGGGGGGGGGGGTGGACTAATTGCGATGTCAGATGCCTTGATCCGTCCGTACCACATTACCGTAGACATATGGCCCTGTCTTAGTAACTTACCCTTACCGAAATCTTATCCTAACCAGACTCTTACCCTTACCGAAATCTTAAATCTCACCCTAACCAGAATCCTTGCCCTTACCAGGATCTCACCCTTACTTGACTCTTACCCTCCCCTGAATCATACCCATACCAGGATCTTACCCGTACCTAAATCTAACCCTTACCAGAATTTTACCTTACCTCACTCTTACCTTACCAGAATCTGACCCTTACCAGAATCGTACCCTGTCGGATTGTGGCGCGGGTCTGATTACGTGTGTGAGCTTAATTTATTGGGGTGCAGGTCGGATTTCTCGTGTGCGTTTAATTTACTGGGGTGCGTGTGACATCTTAGAGTCATTTGCCGTGTATCTCTGTGACTTGGCGTGAATGTGGTGGCCAAGTGTTTACGTCTCAATCAATCCCTATTCGTTGGCAAATCTTCCATGCCAGTGAAATGGAGATCCTCTTGGAATGTTATTATTTGACGAAGTTGGAATTGCCGTTGTCATGATCGGGTTGCCAGGAGTATTTTCAGTGGAAATAAGTGTGTGTTAATGGCTGTAATAAGGTGTGAGCTTGGAAGGCGAGGAGGTATTCGTGTTGCGGGGTGCGGGGAGGGGGGTGGTGGTGAGGGGGGGAGGGGGGAGGGGGTGGTATAGGCAGGAAGTTGCCATTATCACTCCCGGAAGAGAAGGGCTTTCAGTTTATTAGCACACATCCCCCCCCCCCACCAGTGGATCTCACTAATGCTCAGTCAAGTTTCTATTGGTGCGTCACTTCAGTAATGTCTTCCCCCCCCCCCCCCCCCCCCTGCCGGAAGATGAAAGAAGATCTTTACCGCGTGAAAGGGAAAGTGAAGTGAGTTACGCGCTGCTTTTCCTGAAATTATGTACGAACACCAGGAAATGTTACTTTGTGTAAAAACTGGGCCAGTTCTCTCCGGTGTGTGTTTTTTTAACCTTATTGGTGATGACAGGAGCACTTGGCGAACACAATTGCCAAAAAAAAAAAAAATAAAAAAATAAAAAATAAGACAAAAAGATAAAATAAAAACAAAACAAACAAACAAAAAAAAACAACAAAGAAAAAAAAAGGAAAAAAAGTGTACTGAAAAAAAAACTGCTTGTAATTCGCAAAGTTGGCTTATATTTTACAAGTGCTTTCTGCAAAATACGCACAGCAATGTTGATTTTCTGCCCTTCGGATCTTATCAACTGAATTTCTTATGGAGACACGTGTGTACTGACAGTGGTTCCAGTTGTTTATCATCAGCTCCGGTAGCCAGATTGTGGTGTGTAAAAAAAAAAACAAAAAAAACAAATGGCTGATTCTTTTTCTTTTCGCCCTAACGAAAATAAAGAAAAAATCTACTGGTGAGACCGATTTCGATTAATGCCAATTTCAACGAGTTTTGTGAAATAGAAAACCACTGTGCAGTTTGCTGCTGTGGTAACGAACCCGCAAGAGGATGTGATTGGCACTTAATTTCTTAGACAGGATTTTTGTTTTTCGAGGAAAAAGAGAGCATTGGGTGTGGTCCGTAGGAACCTGGATTCTACTGCTTTCCTTTCATGCCAATTGCGGGTCTAGTTTTCAACACGACTATAAAACTATCAGCTGACGTGGAATGTTTTTCCATCGAATTGTTGACATGTCAAACAGACGTATAAAAAGGGGCTGTTCCGTTTTATTATTATTATTATTATTTTTTTTTTTTTTTGTCGTTGATTACCATGAGGGGTCAACCATGAAGTTCGTACACAGAGAAGGGCGAGGGTCAGTATGTGACGTCATAATTTTGAGGAAAGAGAGAGTGGGCGGTCTGGGACTATGCATACACCAATGCCTTAGTTAATGGGTGACGTCACAAATTTTGCTTAAAAGGCCGGGGGCGGGGGGGGTGGGGGCTGCGGGAGGGTCTCGAGACTTCATGCTGTAGTCGTTGGGTGACGTCACAAAATTTGCTTTCACAGGGGGAGGTTGAAGAGAGTTTAGTGAAAAGAAAACAAGAAGTCCGAAAGTTTTGCTTAATTGCTTTTGGACGACCCCTAAGTAATATCAGATGCACGCCCGAATCGAGCGCGTGTGAATACGGACCCCTTTAATATATAGCGCCAGATGATCCAAGGCTGTGACTCTTAAACGCCGGCTTAAAAACAAGAAAAAGAGAAATCCTCGTCGATTTTGTTGTCTTCATTTCACTGTCAAATGTTTGTCAAATAGCGTTGTTTTCGTTCATGAAATATTGGATAAGTTTAAAACTCAAGAACGATTACTGTGTAAGCTCTGGGAGTTTGTGATCTCGTTGTTACGAAAACAGCCCAAGGCTAGATGTAGCAATTTTCACAAACAGTTGCCTATTGCTGTGGTTTTAATTGCTGTCGTTTGAAAAAAAAAAAACATCACTTCACTTTGCTGCATTTAATTGTCTTTCGTCTGTATATGGTATATGGCCGAGAGAGAGAAAGAGAGAGAGACAGAGAGAGCGGGATGGTTCTCAAAAATAGCCTCTGCGTGTGCAAAAATAGCACCTCGCGAGGTTTACTTCTTTGCGTCAGCCTGTAGCTATCTAGAAATTGAGGAATTTTGACCTGTTTTTTTTTTTTGTGGTCCGTATCAAAGCCTTAGTAATCAGTACGTCAAATGGGAAGGCAACTTGCAGCGCAAGGTGTATAATAATCTAGTCATGTGCCGCGCTTGAGTCGAGTCCGTTGTGACGTAACAGGGAAGCTAACTCCAAGCGCAAGGTGTCTAATGTATGGTTCCGTGCAAGTACGTTGTGACGTCACACGGATGACTTGACGAAAAGACTGAATTTTACATGTGAATCAGTTGTTTATTGAAACAAAAACAGACAAAACAAAACAAAAAAAAAACAGACAGTCTTCAAAAAACATTGGTTAAAAAAGTGATCTGCGATTTTGTGACGTGTGGGTTGACAGTCAGGTGAGGTATTAATGTATGGATAAAATCCTGTTGTGTACATTTAGTGCGAGGTCATTACGTGTGAGAATAGAAAGAGATCAAACTGTTGTTTGTGGTATTGAGCGCATACAGACTAGTGGAGAATTAAACGGATAATTCAGGCAGGAAAATGGTGACTTCAGGTAAGAAATAAAATCTGAAGTTATGAGAGTTTGAATGTTTTATGTATTTCTTTATTCAAAATGGTATCCATGGCGACGGACCACCGAGTACCGAATTTGCATATCCGTTAAAATAAGGAAACTTTTATTACTTGACGGGTTCCGGACAGAGCCCCCCCGGGACCAAACCCTCCGGGATCGACCCCCCCCCCCCCGACCAAACCCCCTAGGACCGAACCCCTCTTGCGGAACCCCCCCCCCCCATGCCACTCCCCCCCCCCATATGGAGAGGACCAAACCCCCCCTCCCCACTCCAACAAAATTATATTTGAACTTTTAAGCAGCCTCCGATATACCGAGGACCAACAACAGTATTGAAAGGGGGGTTTGATCATGGGGGGGGGGGGGGTTGTCCCGGGGGGTTCTGTCCTAGACCTAGACCCTTACCTGACTGGCTTGCAGCATGCGCGGGTGTGATTGGGGTACCTCGCTCGCAGACTGCATACACTGGGGTGAATGGAGGGGGGGGGGGGGGTACCTCGCTTTCAGATTGTGTACACGAGGGTTGGGGGTTGGGGGTGGGCGTACCTCGTTCGCAGATTGCACACACGGGGTGTTATATGATAAAGAGCTGCCACAGTTATTTAGAGTACAGAAATACTGGTAGGACAAAAAATTGCCCATACCTAATTAATTTCAAAAGCCAGTATCCTCCTGCCGGGTGCAGGAGGTGGCGGGGGGGGGGGGGGGGTGGGGAGGATGGGGTGGGTGCTGGTAAATTACCCTGACGTGTTTCATATTTATTTAAAACAAGAATATATCAAGCGAAGGAGAATCCATATTTTTTTTTATGAATACCACTTTTTGGCAACTATACAAGCGTTTTGGAACTTGATTCACTAGATCTCGCCTGGTCACAATGTCCCTGGACACGCTGGTCACAGTGTCCCTGGACTCGCTGGGCACAATGTCCCTGGGCTAGCTGGTCACAATGTCCCTGACTCGCTGGTCACAGTGTCCCTGGACTCGCTGGTCACAATGTCCCTGGACTCGCTGGTCACAATGCCCCCCCTGGACATTCTTGTTTTGTAAAGGGCGAAATAAGGCACCGTCGAGAAAATGAGTCTGCTGCCGGAACAGACTAATGAAGCTCAGTCTGAGTGAAATACATAAAGCAACGCAGAAGTTGACCAACAAAAATATGTGCCTGTTTATTACGAAGGAGCTCCGTATTCCATCATATTTTTATACAGCGATACACAAAAATGGCAGAAAAAAAAAAATGGCGCCAAAAATTTCAGTTGCGTTTATTTCAGCTGTCATTTTATCTACGGAACTCAAATTGAAAGCAGAAGTAGCCTTCTAATTTTGGGCAAATTTTTATAATTAAATGTGGTCATGAAATCAATTTTTTTTGTCTTACAGCACAATGAACACCTGTACTTTTGTATTGCGTAATATACTCTCATTTTAGATAATAGAGTGTCAGTTGGTGGTGTATATTCTTCGTCAACGAGTTTGGCATTTTAGTCTCAAACCCTCCCTAAACTCACTTTAGAGAAGACTTCTTTTTCTTTGCTTTTTTTTTTTTTTTGTTGAATCTGGAGCTTATCCCGAACACGAGATTTCATAGAGGAAGACGCGAGAATCTCGTTTTTGGTGGAGCGTTCTTGCGATGAAAATCTCTGCCAATCCCAACAACCGGCAATTCGTAGCAATCACCACAGAGAAAAAAAAAGCAGATAGAACTCGCGGCACTTCTGGAATACATTCACGTTGTTTTGAGAGAAATTTTTTGAGGTTCGGTTACCAAGGTAACTTCTTCTCAGGGCCATTTCCAGGAAAGCTTTTATGTTTTTTTTTTTTTTTGTTCCATTCTGTCCTTCTGTAGCTTGTAAAGTTTTCCGCTTGCTAAATGTGTCATTTGGAATGAAAAAGGACATTTTGATTGAAACTGATAATTAGTCGGATGACGCAAATGTTTGAAACACCTTGGAGATATTTGGCTTCTTTGTGAAATAGTGCGGCGTTTGTCAGCGATTAGGGGCTCATAAAGATATCCCTTAGACAAGCTGCCCATGAGGATATCCCTTAGACAAGCTGCCCATGAAGATATCCCTTAGACAAGCTGTCCATAATGGTATCCCAGAGACAAGCTGCCCGTACAGATATCCCTTGGACAAGCTGCCCATAAAGATATCCCTTAGACAAGCTGTCCATAAAGATACCCCTTAGACAAGCTCCCCATAAAGATATCCCTTAGACAAGCTGTCCATAACGGTATCCCAGAGACAAGCTGCCAATAAAAATATCCCATAGAGAATCTGTCCATAAAGATATCCCTTAGACAAGCTGTCCATAACGATATCCCAGAGACAAGCTGCCCGTAAAGATATCCCCTAGACAAGCTGTCCATAAAGATATCCTTTAGACAAGCTGTGTAGTGAGGACATTCACGCATTCGTGACTGCGAGTACCGAAAACAATTGATCCGTGCAGGGCCGAGAAAGCAGGGCAGTGTAAACAGGGCGGAGGCGCGATTCGCTGCTGCCATAGGCACAGGCAGTAGTAGTAGTAGTAGTAGTAGTAGTAGTAGTAGTAGTAGCAGTAGTAGTAGTAGATGCCTCTTAGACAAGCTGTCCATAACTATACCCTTAGACAAGATGCCCATACAGATATCCCTTAGACAAGCTGCCGCGGCATATTGAGTGGAAGTTGAGAAGCTTAACCCGTTGTTAGCTCTCAGGCCGAGCTGTCGTAGAAAGTTTAAGGTCTGTCGCCTGTTAGTTTGTCTGTCTGTGCGTTTCTTTCTGTTCATTATTCTCACACCTTTGTACGCCACGACAGATAGCAAGGCAGAGTGGAGGTGTTTTTCAACCGTCACAGGCCCCATGTCCTTCGACGGTTTCAAAATTGAATACTCTGCCACCCCTCCCCACCCCCACCCCCCCCCCCCCCACCATTGCGTGCCCCACTCACTAGGGGTAGGTGACGACAAACATTTTGCGTACAGGTATGCATAGTTCTAAACGTACCCATAAAATTTACCCCTGCGACGTTTCATCTTGCGAATTCCACACTAGTGATAAAAGTATAGCCGTTGTCAGCTGGGCGTGATGTCCTTGGTGTTCCTTTTTTTTTCTTTTTTTTTTTAGTTGCAATGACCGCGCCGGAGAAAAAGAGGAAATGATCTGCAGGTGAATTACCTGATGACGTTATTAACTCGAATCACATGAGAGAAATGATGCCACCGGCTCCAGAAATTAATTAGATCAAGAAAAACTGGTTTGAAGGTGTCGGTTCAATGACATTTTCGAGCTGTTTTTTTTTTTTTTGGCCGATGTCACCCCGTGTGTAGATGCGTGGCGTGATTGCCCCTGGCCAATTAGATGCGTGTTTTTTGTTTGTTTGTTGTTTTTTTTTTTTGTCAATTCTGATCAAAGGAAGCTTATGGGTTGGTGATTTTCCTGCGATTCTCGGTGACTGCGTGACGTCTTTGTGTGTGTGTGTCGTAATGTGACGTCTTTGTGTGTGTGTGTCGTAATGTGACGTCTTTGTGTGTGTGTGTCGTAATGTGACGTCTTTGTAGCGTCGACATGTTGTGACTAGGGCTTCGAGAGAGGAGTGTTTCTTCTGAACTCTTTGCTTCATGGCCGCATGCGAAGGCCAAATAAGCGGACAGTAACGCAATAAGACCTGGCGGGCACATAGCCACTGCGAGGGACATTGACTTTCTTTTTCCAATATCCTTTGTCTTTCAGTTCACAAGGAAAAACGCTGATGGAGTATTCATGGACTTGAACCACCTGGTTTTGTTCTTGAAAGATAACTAAGTGATCCGCCCTCTCCCCCTCCCCCCTCCCCCCACCTTCCCTCTCACCCCTACCCTTCTCCACATATTACTGCATAAATGTTTTGTGGCATATCATCTTTGTCAGTTAATTGTGTTTGTACGCCGATAATGTGAGATGTGATTTGAGGAAAACTTGGAAGAAAAGGAGATTCCCATTTAAGCATCCATGAATCTTGTTTTTGTTCGAGGAATGCTTGAATTTTACACCAACTGAAGAAAATGAAATAAATAAATAAAATAAGAAAATAAAGTTAGACGAAATAAGAGGATAATAGAAAGGATGTACTTGGAAAGGAGTGGACTGCAGTGGTTGCCTTGTAGGCGACGTTTGATTGGCAGTCAGTGCCGCGTGACGTCATCACTCTGCTCTGCGCTATCGCTTTACGGAGTGGCATGGCTGTTGTGATTGATTCTTAATTCCTCCCCCTTCCCCACCCAAAAAAAAAAAAAATAGAGAGAAAAGAAAAAGACCCATACGCTCACTTGGATACAGAAGGTGAAGACAAAAATGGAGTTGAAAATTCTTTTGAGAAACTTGGCCTGTAATGACAATTGTTTGGTGTGCTTATCTCAAGGAAAAGAATATCTCAGTAAGAAAATAGGTGAATGAAAGACACAGAAATAGACAGTTACGAAAATAAATAAATATAGGCCTGAGCAAAATTTGAAGATTGTTGTGGTTGAGTCCTACGGAAATACTGGAATTGTCGTAGTTTCTGTTTCGGTGTTTGTTGATAAAAAATGTCGTCTGTGAAGACAATCTCTGGATTTGTCAAAGCGAGGCACGACATGAAGGCGGGCGCTTGGGATAGCCCTAGCCTGACGTCAGCTGCGCCGCGGAATAGCCCCAGCCTGCCGTCAGCTGCGGCGTGGAATAGCCCTAGCCTGCCGTCAGCTGCGGCGTGGAATAGCCCTAGCCTGCCGTCAGCTGCGGCGTGGAATAGCCCTAGCCTGCCGTCAGCTGCGGCGTGGAATAGCTCTAGCCCGGCAGGCAGCTGCGGCTTGTGTCCTGCTTGTGTTTTTCTCGCCACCAAGCGGCGCGGTAAGTCTCTTCCAGTTCGTCCAGCCCCATTGCTTTCGCCCAGCAGGGGCAATCGAAGAGAAAGTGAATCCCCTGCATACTAACCGTGGCCGGATTCGAACCCGGGACATTGAGATTACTAGACCAACG
The DNA here is from genome assembly GCA_949752745.1 of Protula sp. h YS-2021. Classification (NCBI taxonomy): domain Eukaryota; kingdom Metazoa; phylum Annelida; class Polychaeta; order Sabellida; family Serpulidae; genus Protula; species Protula sp. h YS-2021. The sequence continues at coordinate 64,387,276 of OX457031.1, read as the reverse complement.
GTGGATCCAGGTGAAATAACCGTCATTCCCGTCTTTCAGGTTCACCCACATATGGATCCGAGTCATTTGTGAACGTTTCAAACTAGGACGGGTGTCGGTAATGCTCTGGGTCACAAACTAGAACGGAGAATGGAGAAAAAGAGCTGGAAAGAAATTCAGATTAGTTGCTTCTTACCATGGGTCTAGGGCAATCCCCCCTGACAATCTCCCCTGAGAGCCCCCCCCCCCCCCCACCGTAGGACTATTCCCCCCCCCCCCCCCCCGAGATTATTTCCACCGGTTTGTTTGAAAATGATCACATTTTGCAATAAGTCAACTTTACAATAAAACAATCGTAAAAAAAATTATTACCCGTTTGTTGTCCTCATTTTGCTATCCTTCGCAACAGGAAATGACGCAATAAGTTGCTATATTCTTCATTCACTACTCTAACAAATAATATCATACTCACCACTTATACTCAATAAAATTATACTGTTGGTCACAATGACCAAAGTGACTGCATTGACTAAAGCTACTGTCTGCATTTCCCTATTAAAGGTACACTATTCACTGCAATCAAACTTCACTCTGAGTCCCAGTTACGATACTGAGTACACTGTCTCATCAGAACTGAAACGTTGTGAGTAATCCCACGTACGTCATCCAGCAAATGTTAGTTTCCAAAATCGCGCACAAGTGTGACAATATTCTGTGACTCCAGAGCCAATATCCGCGACTCTGGTAGGCTGTTAAGGGAGGCTAAATGTAACTCGATAATCCAAGCGTATATCCAAATGGAGTGCATGAAATAGAAAAAAAATTGACAATATCTTGAAAAAATGGGACCGGGGTGATTAATCTTGAGGGGAATAGACCTTACGGGGGGAATTATCCCGGGTGGGGGGGGGGGGGAATCATCCTGGGGGAAGTCCTGTTCCCCTGTACGGAAGACCAGAGCCGCGATGTTTGTTCTCTAGATTTAACAGGATTTAAGTACTGAGGTATAACTCAGTACTTCACTCACGTGCTTTTGTTCTTTCATTGACGAACTGGCGTCCAATTTTTTTTTTCTGCTCTGCGCATCATTTTTGAAATCGAAAACGAACTTGACCAGAACAAAATAACTACTGCGGCATGTGAGGTAAACCGTTTCAACAATGTAATACTTAATGGAGTTTAGTTGCCTTTAGAAAAGTGTTAGTTTTCACAATCCTAAATGCATGCATAATAAATTTCTAAATTATAATCATTTTTTTCTAAAGGCAACTTAATTCCATTGGGTCATACATTGTTGAAGAAGTCTGACTTACCTGCCGCAGTTGCCATTTTGCTTCCGCAATGTACATTTAGTATTCAAAACTTACATACGTGATGCGCAGAAAAAAAGTTCGGACGCCAGTTCGCCAATGAAACAACAAATTATCACGTAAGTCTTAAGTACTAAGTTACCTAAGTCTTAAAGTACTAACTCGGTACTTTAGTCCCCTTAAGTCTGAAGAAGTTCTGGTAATGTTTGTAGAAATTGGTAATCACCCTCCCCCCTCCCTCCCAATGCAACTACTGCTACCATCCACCAACCCCTTCCTGCAACCGTCACAGCCTTGTAAAGGTGGATCAACCCAAATGCCATCCAATGGTGATTTCTGGTGGTCAAAAATCTAGTTTCGTTTCACTTATAATTGATGCTGCCACCAAGGAAGGATTTCACGGAGTGGGGGCGCGGGGGGGGAGGCAGGAGAGGAGGGGTTGTTACCAGGAAATACTATCCTGAGTATCAGCTGTTGAAATGCACTGCTGCTGATTTATCGATGCAGGCGTTTGGCTGTGGGGGACATTCACGCATTCGTGGCTGCGAGTACCGAAAATAATTGATCCCGCGCAGTGCCGAGAAAGCAGGGCAGTGTGAACAGGGCGGAGGCGCGAGTCGCTATTGCTATAGGCACTGGCAGTAGTAGTAGTAGTAGTGGTAGTAGTAGTAGTAGTAGTACCAATAATAATAATAATAATAATAATGGCTCTCTGGCGGTGTCACCTCGGAGGCATCGACGTCAGCACATCCCTTCCCCCCACCCCACCCCACCCCACCCCACCGCCCCACCCATTCCCCTCACTCCCGCCAGTGCCTGATGCACAGGAGACTGGCAGCGGGCCTGTGAAGATTTGCAGAGAATGTAATGACAAGGGGAAGAGTACAAAAATGGGGAAAGCTTTTGTTGTGGTGTGTTCATTGTGAGGTTCTGACATCACTTGTCCTACCCATGATTGCGCAGTCTCAAACGAACAATTCAAAGCATTGCAGATGTATCACATAATGTTTACTGTAGTAGCTTTTAAGACCATGTACAGCGTGTAATTATAACTATTTTTAGCTCAAAAGGAGATTGCAAAAAATAGCAAATCAAGATGTCAAAGGAGCGGATGTTTTAAATTTGGCATTAACTTGAAAAATTGATGGAGACTTAAAAATATAGATACAAAAAAAAGAACTGTAATTAAAAAACTATTTTAAGTTTTTGTTAAATTCTCGCGGTGCTGTGTGCTGTAATTAGTTCACAAGTTGTGTGTTTAAAATAAGGGCTGTTTCAGGAACTTTTGGACAGTATGTCTAAATCGGGGGCCAGTTCTGTCAGTGCGTTCCTAACGACATTTTAATGAGTTGGGTTTTAAAAATACCATTCGAATTGCATCACGCTCTAGACAAATTTCATGTCGTGAAATTCTCGTGACAAAAAAAGCGCCAAACAGAACGTCATATGCATAAATATATATTTTTGGTATGTTCGGACGTTGCTCTAAAACAGTTGACCTCTGAGAGATCTACGTGTTATATATATCCTGTTTTATATATATATATATATATATATATATATATATATATATATATATATATATATATATATATATATACAAAGCGGATGGATATTTTAAAAACTAGTCCCTCACATCATGAATACTATTTTCGGGTAATCCCCAGTGAGTCTGGGGAGTAAGAAAGTGTTATACGTATAAGACCAAACCGCCGTAGAAGTAAGCTGTTGAACAACAACGATATTCGGGTGTTTCGTCACGTGATCTTCGAAAGTATCGAATAGATTGCAATGGATTGTCACAAAGTAACAGGATTGGTTAGTGTCCGAAAGGAGTTGTAATGCTAGGACCAGCACAGAACTTAAAAAATATATCTTGTGTGTGTGTGTGTTTTTTTCTGTGGAGGGAGGAGGGGTAATGGGGTGTCTTTTCTTACAGCGAAGTAACTTGGCATGATAAAAAAAAATACAGACATGATTTTGTTCCGCAACTGGAATCGGTAGGAGTGAACGTGAAGTGGGTGTGTTGAATCAAATAATACTTGACGAAAAAGGTGAAGTTTCAATACATCATCCGTAGCATTCTGCATAATTTATGCTGTCTATCCGAATGAAATCGGAATATTACCCACGAAAGGAGAAACATAAAGATCATTTAAAAGGGGCAAAATGCCACTTAGCAGAACTATCGTGTTCGGTGCTTTGTCAGTTAATTACTAGTATTGTTTTTTTTCTATGATTGATGTGTTCAGTGCACTGATGTTTTGTATGCACTGCCCGCTCTAGTTGGTACATTTGTTTCTGAGATTTTGATTTTTGTCATAATGTGCTCGGGTGAACTCGCAGCCATTTTGTTTGCCAAGGCCGTACAAATGCGTAGCGTTGTTTCTCATCCTGTCTGCCCTCTCTGCCCTCCCCACGTCCAACTCCTCCCCGCGATCCTGATTATTGAATTGAAAGGTGCAGTATATTTTTTTAAATAAAAAAAGGATTATTTAGGAAAATTGGCCGAGACATTTTTATGGCAGTGCACAACATGACATTATATTCCATTGGCCTGCTCCCGTTCATTCTGCTATTGTCTTGTGATAAAAATGGAACAGTTCATAAAAAGTTAAAAGAGGAAATGCGAAGCTAAAATAAAAGTCTGTTTATATTCAAGATTTACCCTATATTAAGTAATATAGATAAAAATCAATTCAACATCTCAATTTTTTTACATGTTGGTTGATTTTTTGTGGGTAAGTGACAAGCTGTGGAAATACGTAGCGATCTATAGCATCAGTGCATCGGTGGGATTTGTTGTAAGAATAGGGAGGTGGGATGCGGGGGGGGGGGGGGTGATGGTAGCGCTAGATTTTCCTTTGTGACAGATATTCTATATTAGTTGGTGCTAAGAAAAAAAGTGTTTAGTTCTCCTGTACAAAAAGTGTGAAATGTCTTGTCAACATAGAATACTAGTTATCTGTCAACATAGAATACTGCTTATCTGTCAACATAGAATACTGCTTATCTGTCAACATAGAATACTAGTTATCTGTCAACATAGAATACTGCTTATCTGTCAACATAGAATACTGCTTATCTGTCAACATAGAATACTACTTATCTGTCAACATAGAATATTGCTTATCTGTCAACATAGAATACTGGTTATCTGTCAACATAGAATACTGCTTATCTATCAACATAGAATACTGCTTATCTGTCAACACAGAATACTGCTTTTCTATCAACATAGAATACTGGTTGTTAACTGACATTTCCGGGTCGATCAAAGGTCAATAGCCTCTTCTTATACTTCTTTTAGATAATATTTCCGTGAATAAATCGACAAAAGAACGGCCTGGAATGTGGCAAAGTATTGTGTGGGCCTCCAAACTGTTGTGACGCAACTTCCGGTTGTCGCCTGCTGCTTGGCAAACCATCCAGCCATGAGAAATATCCATGATCAGTTTACGTAAAAGGGCAACTAGATGCAGGGTGAAGGGTGATGCTTGTGATGTAATATGATTCGCTGACAAGGCCGGTGTCATGTGCTCCCAAGGTCAGTGTCAAACACTCACAAGACCGGTGTCAAATGCTCACAGGGCCGGTGTCAAACGCTCACAAGGTCGGTGTCAAACGCTCACAAGGCCGGTGTCAAACGCTCACAAGAAGAAGAAGAAGAAAAAGGAGAAGAAGAAGAAGAAGAAGATGAGGAGGAGGAGGAAGTACTTACACAGTACTTACTGACTTAACATCGGGCGAATACACCAATTTTAGTAAAGTAAAATTTCGTTATAGCGACATCCGTTATGACGACATATACATAGCGCTGATTACGAAATAACTTAAGGATCACAGCAGAGTCTTTCACTGTTTAAGAGTATAGGTTATGGCGACATCGATAATAACGACATCGATTATAGCGACATCGGTTATAGCGACATCGATAATAGCGACATCGGTTATAGCGACACCGATAATAGCGACATCGGTTATAGCGACACCGATAATAGCGACATCGGTTATAGCGACACCGATAATAGCGACATCAGTTATAGCGACATAACGACCTGATTTCTCGATCCCAGTCGTGTCTTTACGACGACGTTGTACTGTAGTATGAAGGCGCTAGAGTTCTTGTACCTGTGCCCCCCCCCCTCTCCCCCCCCTCACCCCCCCCCCGCCCCCCCCCCCCCTCCGACCATCCCGTATCCGATGACATTCTAATGTAGTACAGCGTACAGAGAAAGAGGGACAAGAATAGGATCATATTGCCTATAAAATGCTGCCTTTTAGAAATAAAAGAAAAAGAAGACACTTCACAGATGGTGTTACGTCAGCAGGGTTTGAACATCATGATGTCAGTGAGCCCTGCTGTCGACAAGAACAAAGAAATGGGTCGGTATTCGTCGGTGTTTTGATCCCACAACTGATTTTTTTCTGGCCTTCAGCGAACAAAAAGTTGCCCTAGATTAAGGTTGCTACGTCAGCAGGGTTTGAACATCATGATAATGGGGGTGCATGCTACAGGCCGTAGGTTAACAGTCTCTAGCGCTGTGGATTAAGGAACTGTTACGTTAACTTCTTTATTTTTCAGTTCGTTTGGTCAATATTTTTTAAGTCGGAATATAATTTATTTTGTCTGCCACTAAGTGTAAGTGGAATCGCCACGTGACACTGAAAGATCTTTTTTTTTTCTCTCTCTCTCTCTCTCTCTCTCTCTCTCTCTCTCTCTCTCTCTCTGTCTCTCTCTCTCTCTCTCTCTCCTTTCCTGCCTACTTCTCTCCCCCTCCGTCTGTTTACGTTGAGAAAAAAAAACAGCGTTTCATGATAGCCATAAAAGAGTTAAATGGACGGCTGCTGAATAGACGGTGCACCATCAAAATGCACTTACTGTGGTGTATGGAAGCTTACGCAAACATCTGCCGGCGCATTTCGCATGCACGCCGGCCACTGTGGTGTGGATGCTATGCCTGCTTGCGGTTGATAGGCGATATTAAATATCCGATACGAGGAAATGAATGAGGCTTGAAAAAAAAAGAAGCAACAGTTTGCACCACCACAGTGGAAACCCCCTTCCTTGTCTGTCCGGTGTGTCGACCAATAAATATGCTTCATTTATGTAATTTGGTTTTATTTTGATGTTGCATTATGAAGGAATGTCCACGCAAGCTTAAGATCGTAGTGACCTATCAGAATATTAAAACGATGGATTGTTTTCGAAGCTATAGCAAGAGAGACTTCTGCTTCCAGGGTAGGGGAGGGGGGGGGTGGGGGGAGGGGAGGAGCGGTCGGTGTAGCGAACTCGCACTGTAGGAGATACGATTGCATGCTAGCTTCCACACATTTCGGCTGTGCTGGCTGAAAGCTCTGAGGAACAGCCTTGAAAATCTCCCCAAGGGATTATGAGGTTCAGTTAGGAGTCATTTGTGTGGAGTCAAAAAAGCATCTTGTTGTCAACCGAGCACAGGGGTGAATTCTGGAAAAATCGAGCAACGTACGTCACTGGCAAAATAAAAGTGTGCCCCATTTTGTACGATAATTTTTGGCGAATAATCTACTAAACCCCAAGAGCGTATTGAAACACTGTAAACGGTTACAGCTATTGATGAGACATGCGCTCTTTGACATTGTGAAACAGATCATTATAGACGAAAGAACGCAAACAACCACGCAATCAACAAGCGTATTTTGGATAGTTTAAATTTGTATAGCACATGCTGAAAAATCATGTGCACCCACCAAAAATTTCTGTATGAAAAATATCGATGCGCCCATGCGCACATGGCGCACGTGGCGCACGTGGCGCACGCCAGAATTATCCCTGCGAGGGCCATTGAGTGCAGGTGTTCATAGTGACGCGTGGTGTCGATGTTGTCATGGAAACGTGCTGTAAGAGGAAGAGAGCTGTTAATCACATGGTATTTACATATTGCCCCCCCCCCCCTTACTAGCCAACTATGGCTAAATCCGTAGATGGGTGATTGGATACTTAAGGATACTTAATAGGTGCCAGTACACACAACCTGTACATGATGGCAATGTCAGTAGATGGCGTGCAACTCTGGTGAAAGGCAGTTTCCTTGTTGAAAGAAGCCAAAAAAAAAAAACAACAAAAAAACAGGTATCTTAATTGTGAGTATTTTGTGTTTTTTGGATAAAGGATATTATCAGATAAACTGTAGTAGCGCAGTAAGTTTCTCTCTCATAGTGTTCAGATTGAACTGTGTCCGTTTTCCTGGAACCCGGAAATAATAAAAACAATGTCGACGTCAAGCATGGATTTGAGCAATGGCGTAAATGCCTTGAGCTCTTCTGGCGCGGCTGTGCGGGGGATATCGTTTACGTGTCTAACACCCGCGGGGCTGGGTGAACAAAATGGCGTCGTGGCGCCGGAGAGATCGCCGCAAGGCGATGACGTCACGGATGACGTCAGCCATGACGTGTCACTGGCGTCGGTGCGCAGTGACAGCGTGGCCAGCGACGACCGCGACGTCGATCTGGAGGACTGGCTCCGCGCCAATAATATACGTCACTCGTACGTCAGCAGCGCCGGAAGTACGTCAAGTGACGACGAAGGTAAATATCAAGTCGTTATGTCTGGGACGAATATGAGTCGTTGTGTTGGAGACGGAGGTCGCCTGAAAGCTCATTTTTTCGAGAACGACCAAGAGGTTTTTGTCATGAAATTACACAAGAACAGCAGTAGGATTTTGTGTCCTTTTTTACTTGCAGTTGGTAGCTTCGATTTGTCGGTTTTAGTTTTCAGAATGGTCATAAAAAGTTGTGTTTATTCGCAGACAAAAGCAGTAGCTGTTGTAAACTTTATATTAGTCAAACAATGTACAAAAAAAAAAAAAAAACGTTTCAGTGAAGAATGATGAGGTTGAAGATGATGCGTGTGCTGCTGTGCATTCTTAGGCGATAATAACGCGAATACATAGTCAGATGCACGAATTTCAAGACGGTCGAAAAGTTTTTGCCAACGTTCTTTATGCGTGGCCCCTAAAACGAAAACACCTTTGCAAGTTGTAGACAACAGTCCCACCACCTCCACCCCAGCTCCCAGATAATCCCCAGTTCCTGGCTGAAGGTATAGGGTTTCTGTCTTTTTCTTATACCAAAAGCTTCGAAGTTTAAATAGTTGTTGAAATGTTGAACAGTACATGAATGGCATTGGACCGTTGAGTGAAAAATGTTGCCATTTTGTGAAAAATGGTGCCATTTAGTGAAAACGGTGCCGTTTGGTGAAAAAATACACAAGCTTCGTAGACTGGAGGGATGAGGGGAAGGGTGTTACGAAACCGTGTGATAATAATTATCACATAAATAATTACCACTTATTTCTCTCTTGATTTTATTTCTAAATTATTTAAAAAAAAATATATAATTAAATCACCAATTCATAACCGGCTTTACAATCACCGATATTGTACCTCTACACTACGATATCCATTACGAACGACACCGATACACTTTCTGATGACGTTACGAATACGAAGTCACAGCACATACGATCACATAGTCACGACACATTATAATCACGGCTAATCATGGTTAGTAATGAAGATACCAGCACGGAAAACACTTGATCATGAGTTGGAGAAACTTTTAATGCAGGTACGGCATTGATACCTGGCGAGTAAGACTTAATGATCCCGGTAACACTAGCACGGAATACAGTACGCTCACACTCACGCTGGCGCAGAACTCAGCACGGCGACATTGCCACTGGCGAAACACACAGCACGATAACAGTAGAACTAGCGCGGAAAGCAGCACGATCACATAACACTAGCGCGGAAAGCAGCATGATCACAGCAACGAGCGCAGAACACAGCACGATCGCATGACACAAACGCGGAACACAGCACGATCACGGTAACGAGCGCAGAACACGGCACGATCGAATGACACAAGCGCGGAACACAGCACGATCACGGTAACGAGCGCAGAACACGGCACGATCGAATGACACAAGCGCGGAACACAGCACGATTGAGTAGCGCGTACATCTCATCAACAGGAAATCCACGAAGAAACTGTCAAAAGAATACGCCCTCATAAGTCTCTAGCCTTCTAAATTTTACTCAATTTCTTTCTTTATTTATTTATTTATTTTATTTACACGTCTTACTACCGTTTAATTGCGTATATCACCATACTAAATAAATTCTATTTCGTGGACGTCACTTCTTCCATCTAGCTTACATAATAATAAATCATGCTAAATACAATAATTTGTTAAGAACATTAACTCACCCAGAGAGTAAATTCCATTTCGTTTAATTCAACGCCACGAGAATTCCATTTCCTTTTTCACACACCAACAGAATTCCTTTTTCTTTATCTCACACACCAAAAGAATTCCATCTCTTGTCTCAACACCAAGAGAAATTCTATACTTAAAATCAACTTGAACGCTTTTTTTTTTTTACTGTCACTTTTGGGGCCTCTGTCACCCCCGACCACTTGGTCAAGACTGATTAAAAATCAGACCCAAGATGGCTTATAAAACGGTAGCCAGAAATATACCGCGAAATCCTTATTCACCCAATATGGTGACTGAAATTTGTTTGGCATGATCACCAATGTTCAATGTTGTCAAATTTTGCCCTACAACAAAGAACACGCGCTTGTCAAACACTACGTCAACAATCACCAGTGCACAAGCACTACACGTGTACTACACCCACGACACATTTATCGGACATGGCAACCATGGCGGCGAAATAGAATTCATGAAAATAATGATCTTATTGCCAACACAACATATATCCCCCCTCTAAGGCTAATAAGATATTTGCTTGCTTACATGCAGCTTTGGCAAATTCTACAATTATATACAAAAAAAATCAGACTCCTAATTCTCATACCTGCCGGCTTAAGAAATCGGCACCCAGATTGTCCTCACCCTTTATATACTGAACTCTGTATCTGTAGGGTTGGAGGGCCAGGGCCCAACGCATTACTCGCTGGTTGTTAAACTTTGCCTTATTCAGGTAAGCTAGGGACTGGTGATCAGTTTGAAGGACAAATTCCCTACCATAGAGGTAAACTTTGAATTTGTTAATTGCCCACACGATAGCTAAACACTCTTTCTCCATAATAGAGTAATTGCATTCGCGTGCCAGCAATTTCTTACTGATGTATGCTACTGGAAAAAGTGTGTCATTGTGTTGTTGTAGGAGCACAGCTCCGAGTCCATTGTCAGATGCATCTGTTCTAAGAACAAACGGCTCCTGCACGTCAGGCAGCTTTAGCACTGGGTCTGTGCTTAACTCCGTTTTGAGACCTTCAAATGCTTGCTGATGCTCATCGGTCCACTTCAAGCGATCTGGCTGACTTTTTCGCGTCAAATCGGTGAGTGATTTGACTTTTGTTGCGTAATGAGGGATAAATTTACGATAGTACCCCGTTAATCCAAGAAGTGATCTGAGCTGCTTTTTGGTCTGAGGAGGTGTTGCTTCCTTGATCTTCAGAACTTTATCTTGTTGTGTTAGTAGCATACCTTCTTTAATGCGATGACCGGTGAATTCGATGTCCGTGAATCCGAAGAAACATTTTGATGGTTTCACCGTAAGTTGTGCTTCTCGAATTCTTTCAAACAAAGCACGCAGACAAGAGAGTTGTTCCTTCCAAGTGATCGTGTGGCCTAGAACGTCGTCAACAAAGTTGTCAATGCCCTTTAATTGACGAAGAAGTTTACGCATCACTCTTGCGTAAGTTGATCCAGAATTTATGAGACCAAACGTCATCATGCAGTATTGGTAGTGTCCAAATGGAGTTGAAAATGCAGTAATTTTCTTGGAGCTTTCTTCTAGAGGAATTTGCCAATAACCTTTGCAAAAGTCGACTTTGGAGAAGTATTTATCGTTGGCACATTTTGCATAGATTGCATCTATATCCGGAATTGGTTCACAATCAAACTCGGTAACCTTGTTTACCTGTCGCATGTCTTGACAGTAGCGCACTGTTCCATCCTTCTTTTTGACGATCACAATAGGGGAATTGTATGGAGACTCTGAGGGTTCAATTATGCCCATGTCTAACATCCCTCTAATTTCCTTCTCCATGTCGTCATACATCGCATATGGTACTGGGTACGGTTTGCATCTGATAGGTTCTTTATCTGTTAAGACAATTTTATGTTCGCCCAAATTAGTGACTCCGGGTTTCGATGAAAATATGTCGCTGAATTCTTTTATCAAAGCGGATATTTCTTTCTTTTGCTTAGCGGTGAGATCAGGATTAATGTTTACATCTTTGTACGTCTCTTCTTTGTTACTACTGCTGATTCCTAAAATATCTGGATGCTCAGTATCCCCATCGTCGTCTTCGAAAGTGATTGCCGCAACGGACACGCAGTTTGGTTCTGGTTGATGACGATAATACTGTTTCAACATATTGATGTGGAATATCTTGATTCTGTCGGATAACTGTATCGCATAGTTGTTGACCCCGACTCGGTCCTTGACAGTGTAAGGTCCTTTCCACTTCATGAGAAGTTTGTTGTTGTCGGTAGGGATAAGCAGTAGTACTTCGTCTCCCGGCTTGAGTACTCTGGGTGTTGCTTTCCTGTCAAAATAATTTTTCTGCTTGACCTGCGATTTGCGTAGCTCTTCTGATGCAAGTTTGCAGGTTTCTTGCAATCGCTCTCGAAGATCGAGTACGTATTCGTAGGTGTCTTTAACCTCGTCTTCTATTTCTTCCTTTGACCAGATTTCTTTGAGAATGGACATTGGGCCACGAACTGTTCTGCCGTACAATAACTCGAAAGGTGAGAACCCAGCTAAATTGTCCAAAGGTGCTTCACGATAAGCAAATAATAATGGTTCGATGAAGCGGTCCCATTCCTTTGGTTGATCGTGCACCATTCGTTTTAGCATCTGTTTCAAGGTACCATTGTATTTCTCACAGAGCCCATTGCATTGAGCATGATACGGTGTTGTAGTGAAGGCTTTGATTGAGAGTAGACGATGAACTTCTTTCATGACATCTGAGGTGAACTGAGTTCCGCGATCACTAAGAATTTCTTGTGGAATCCCGGTATCGCTAAACATTTTGAGTAATGCTTCAGCCACTGTCACTGTGTCGATTTTTGTAAGGGGTATAGCTTTAGGATATCTTGTTGCCATGTCGACCATTGTTAAGATATACTGATGTTTTCTCGCGGAAAGAGGAAACAAGGGTCCAACCAAATCGACCGCTACTCGTTGGAAAGGAGTGGTGATGATTGGTAGATTAACAAGCGGAGCCTTTGGAATCACACCACGAGGTACTGTGCGCTGGCAAATATCGCATGATTTGCAAAATCTGGATATATGGTCGTACATGTTTGGCCAGTAAAAGTTGGACTGTACTCGGTCAGTGGTTTTCTGTATACCCATGTGACCTGCCATAATGGATTCGTGCCCAAGCTTCATTACAATGGATCTGTATTTCTTTGGTACGACCAGTTGTTTTCCTCTGACATCGTTGCCAGTCTCGATGGAGTATGTAACGCGGGACAGTAAACCTTGAAACATTTTGAATGTAATGGCTTCTTTTGACTCTTCATTGGTTTTCGACTTCTTTATTTCGCACCACTTTCGTGCTTGGTGCAATGTAGGATCTTGGTCTTGACTCACTTTAAATTCTGCTCTATCTCCTAATTCAGGGAGAATAGGAATTCGTAACGATCTTGGTGGTTTGTTTTCTTCAACTGCTTGTCTTCTTGTAGTGACAGCTAACGCACCTTGCTTGCTCTCTTTAGTTGTTTCAGCGGAAGACGTTTCTTTCTTTGAAGCTGATTTGCTAATTGCACGTGAATTAGTGCTACTTGTGGGTGAAGTTTCCTTGACTTGATTTCCACTTGGTGCATTATACATAAAATCTGTAGACTGCTGCGTAATTTGCGGAAGATTACCTAGTATCACGTCGCAAAGCGGTTCCTCGATGCACAGAAATTCAAGAACTCCTGTGTAAAAGGCGGACTCTACATGTAGTTCGGCAAAAGTAGCTATTCTTGCAGTTTGGTCTACGGAAATATACCTGCCCTTCTTGTTGATGAATTGTTGTGGCTTCACCAAGTCCTTGCGAATAATAGCTGTAGTGCAACCCGTGTCACGTAGAACCTTAACTTGTTGCCCGTTGACGATGCCTGGTACTATGGGTAAAAGTTGCATAAATGGTTTGTCTTCAGGTAAGACATTAACACATCCCATGTTTGGTAATCGCTCTAACGGTTTCTTCCTCCAGCTTTTGCATTGATGTGCATTTGATGCAGATATGCAAGTAGAAAGTGTGTGTTCTTCGATTTCGGAAACTAAATTATCAGTGTCCTGAACATCAGCCGATGCCGAAGCAGACAAAGCTTTTTGCTTCTCGCGACATTCGTTTGCTTTATGACCCTTTCTCTGGCAATAAAAGCAAGTGATGTTTTGTTGGTTGTTAATATTTGAACCCACTTGTTGCTTTGTATTGTAATTGCCTTTTGAAGGATTTTCCTTGGGTTTGCTTTGCATCTTTTTATCAGGTGGCTTTGGCTGAATGCGGTGAGCATCCATATAAACTTCTGCGGCGTGAGATATTTCTCCTAAGTCATGCATTTCTTTTTCTCGAATGTACATCGAGACTTCAGCAGGACAAACATGCAAAAATTTCTCCGCAACCATAAAGTCCCTCAACCCATCATATGTTTTGGGTATTCCGGCTAACTCGATCCAATTGTCAAAACAATCAGACAGTTTGGCAATGAATTGTCTTGCGGTTTCTCCACGCTCCATTTTTGTAGAATGAAAGCGTTTTCGGTAGCCTTCCTCTGTCATTTGATACCTTTTCAACAACTCCGATTTCAATTTCTGGTAGTTATTGACATCGCAGGCAGGCATCTGTGCGTAAGCTTCTAAAGCTTTGCCACGTAATAGTGCGCTGAGATAAGTTGCGAGATGTTCTTCTTGCCATCCATTACTTGCGGCGTACCGTTCAAATCGGCGAATGTAGGCATCCATATTGTCTTTGTTCTCATCAAAGTAAGGTAACTTTGGGCCTTTAGGCACTGCATGGCCTGTACTGGATGTTGATACTGTTGACTGATTATGTTCATCGGCTGCTTTGACTTTCTGTAACTCTAGTTGCAGTTTAAGGATATGGCATTGATGCTCTTGCTCCTCTCTTTTCATGGCCAGTTCACACTCAAATTTCTCTTGCTCAAGTTGTCGCTGTCTATCAAAATTGTCGCGATCAAGTTGGGCTTGAAGTTGAAGTTTCTCCTTTTCGATCTGTTCTTTCTTTTCCTCCCGTGCTTGAGCTCTTTCATCTCTTTCGAGGTCTTTCTGTTCTCGGTTGTATGCGAAATCCCACAGTTCTTTGTCCTTTAGGCCTAACTTCTCTCCCATCTCAAGATATTTGGCGAAATCCATTTTGCTGCAGTATCCAAATATCCAAACGGTAAGTGTTTACAAATGTGATTTTTTTTAGGTGTAGATAAGCTTGTATTTAGGTTATTGTTAAGTTGATTTCCAAGTTTGGTAACTTTACTATTTGGTTTATTTGTTTCAATTGATCATATTATTGTTTAATTAGTGTTTAGTTTTTTAAATTTCTATTGTGGTGGAACAGGCAAACGTCCAGCAAAACAGACAAGTGAACGGACAGACAACAATGTATTGAACCCTAACTCAAATTGTGTAGTTTTATTGGGTATAACTATTGAGCTACCACCATAAAAAGTCTTTTCTATCCTATATAACTAACCATAGGACACTTCACATTGAAAAGAACTTATTCTGGTGGGCTATATATTGAATAAAATATTATTGTTAACCAGCTAAGCTCAGGAAATGGTCTGTTAATATAAATGAACGGTCGCACCCTAGGACAGACAGACGGACAAACTAACGACACAGTAGACTTGTGTACTTATCTCTTGTCTTAATAACTAACCTAAGACACTTCACGGGTGAGATAAGTGCACTATCTGCTAAGCAGATAACACTAAGGTACCCTACACACACTGATTCCTTCTATCAGAAGTACGCTTTAACTGACAGGTACTTGTTTAGTGCATTTAGGTATTTTGCTTAGGGATTTTTTTTTTACACCACCAGCAAAATACTACACAGGTGCAATACAACACCACTATATGTGTAAATTACTCTCTGGTTCAACACAAGACTCTGCAAGTTAGACCTCATCAACCCCTATTTCTCGTCGCTCGAATCACCCAACGAGCTTGTTTCATGTTTTAGTAAACACCTAGACGAGCAAATACAGAATTGAGTACGTAAGGGTGAAGGCAACCAACCGGTACCGTCGGTGAAGTTTACTCGCATCACTTACGTAGAGGACTTGCTATCTTTCATGCAACGCTTAATGTAATGGAGATACACTAATGCTACACTCCGATTGTCTTGTTCAATTTCTGTGACAAGTACTGTTGACGCACCACCCTAGACTCAGTTACTGAGTTAATACTGAAATAAACAAGGTTAACAACCAAATTTTAAGCTAAGTTTTCTTTTAAATGAAAGGAAAAAATATAAACTGCGTAACACTAATTTCAATATTTTTTTTGGTTATCCCCTTATTTTAATCACTTTCTTATCGCAGTCTATAGCAGAACTAATCTTACTTTAATTTAACAACAATCGAATAATTCGGCATTCGATACACCGAGTACTCAGCAAACCCCTAATTGTATACTTTATATTACCAATTCGGTATTCGAATTATCGATTATACAATTGACCCCTAATAAATACCACCCATTTCGTAGTTTAACAGTTCCCTAACCGATTACTCCCGTGACCCCTTATAACTCTGTTCCACGATTAGCAGAATCACTGCAACGAATAACCAATCCCGGACGAGCCCCCATAATTGTTACGAAACCGTGTGATAATAATTATCACATAAATAATTACCACTTATTTCTCTCTTGATTTTATTTCTAAATTATTTTTAAAAAAATATATAATTAAATCACCAATTCATAACCGGCTTTACAATCACCGATATTGTACCTCTACACTACGATATCCATTACGAACGACACCGATACACTTTCTGATGACGTTACGAATACGAAGTCACAGCACATACGATCACATAGTCACGACACATTATAATCACGGCTAATCATGGTTAGTAATGAAGATACCAGCACGGAAAACACTTGATCATGAGTTGGAGAAACTTTTAATGCAGGTACGGCATTGATACCTGGCGAGTAAGACTTAATGATCCCGGTAACACTAGCACGGAATACAGTACGCTCACACTCACGCTGGCGCAGAACTCAGCACGGCGACATTGCCACTGGCGAAACACACAGCACGATAACAGTAGAACTAGCGCGGAAAGCAGCACGATCACATAACACTAGCGCGGAAAGCAGCATGATCACAGCAACGAGCGCAGAACACAGCACGATCGCATGACACAAACGCGGAACACAGCACGATCACGGTAACGAGCGCAGAACACGGCACGATCGAATGACACAAGCGCGGAACACAGCACGATCACGGTAACGAGCGCAGAACACGGCACGATCGAATGACACAAGCGCGGAACACAGCACGATTGAGTAGCGCGTACATCTCATCAACAGGAAATCCACGAAGAAACTGTCAAAAGAATACGCCCTCATAAGTCTCTAGCCTTCTAAATTTTACTCAATTTCTTTCTTTATTTATTTATTTATTTTATTTACACGTCTTACTACCGTTTAATTGCGTATATCACCATACTAAATAAATTCTATTTCGTGGACGTCACTTCTTCCATCTAGCTTACATAATAATAAATCATGCTAAATACAATAATTTGTTAAGAACATTAACTCACCCAGAGAGTAAATTCCATTTCGTTTAATTCAACGCCACGAGAATTCCATTTCCTTTTTCACACACCAACAGAATTCCTTTTTCTTTATCTCACACACCAAAAGAATTCCATCTCTTGTCTCAACACCAAGAGAAATTCTATACTTAAAATCAACTTGAACGCTTTTTTTTTTTTACTGTCACTTTTGGGGCCTCTGTCACCCCCGACCACTTGGTCAAGACTGATTAAAAATCAGACCCAAGATGGCTTATAAAACGGTAGCCAGAAATATACCGCGAAATCCTTATTCACCCAATATGGTGACTGAAATTTGTTTGGCATGATCACCAATGTTCAATGTTGTCAAATTTTGCCCTACAACAAAGAACACGCGCTTGTCAAACACTACGTCAACAATCACCAGTGCACAAGCACTACACGTGTACTACACCCACGACACATTTATCGGACATGGCAACCATGGCGGCGAAATAGAATTCATGAAAATAATGATCTTATTGCCAACACAACAAAGGGGAAAAGGAGGGAGGAGGGGAAGGGGGTAAGGGTACAGTGGTAGGGAGGAGGCGAGATCGGGGGGGGGGGTTAAAATAAACTGGTACTAATTTCTAATATGTGCTCTTTTGGTTAAATAGTGTCTGTTTTCCCCTTTCATGTGGTAACTTGGGTCGTTTAATTGTGTCGTTAATTCCTTATCAGTGTGTGATAGAAGCCTGTACTCTTATGTTTTGTGTGCACTGGCCGCTTTAGTTCCTGATCTGGCTTCCTAATGTAACTCTATATATCGACAGGATACGACGCGTTGTTTTAACCATGCTGTTTATTCTTCCCTCAGGCTCGGGTGGCTCGACCGGAAGTACCCAGCAAATCCAAAATGGCGGCGGCGGCGGCGGCGGCGGCGGCGGCGGCGGTGGTGCGGCGACGCGGAGGAGCGGTCACGCGCGCCTGCCCTCGATCGTCGAGAACCGCCAGCTGACTGGCACGTTTCGGGTCGTCGAGCCCCAGCCCGGGGAGGAGCCGCTACCCAGAGGTACCGCGTCATGGCGTCCTAAATATTGGACATGCTTGAATCGTACACGAGTATCAGCACAAAAAACCCAAATGTTCGCAATTTTAGAAAATTGTTGGTGTCGGTTACCGAGGATCTTTTTTAGTAAAATTGTTATAAATGAACTATACTCGGTGTAAAGTGAACTGACAACAAAAAGCATTGTGCTGCAGAGTCAAGTAACTTTTATTTATTTCTATAACGGTTTTCCGCTTCTCGCATTTTGAGTGTTGTGTGTTGCGGCGTGTGGGTCACACGCGTATATTGTGTGTTGCGGCCTGTGGGCTTCAAGCGTGTGTTGTGTGTTGCGGCGTGTGGGTCACACGCGTGTGTTGTGTTGTGCGGCGTGTGGGTCACACGCGTGTGATGTGTGTTGCGGCGTGTGGGTCACACGCGTGTGTTGTGTGTTGCAGGGTGGGAGGCGCGCGTGGACAGCCACGGGCGCGTCTTTTACATCGACCACGTGAACCGCACGACCACGTGGTCACGGCCGCAGCGCCGCGAGCCCGTCAGCCGCACGCCGTCCATCCGCGACGAGGACCGCCGACAGATGGACAGACGGTACCAGAACCTTGTTCTCCCTCCCTGCGCCTCTCTCCTCCCCTCCCCTCCCCTCCCCTCCCCCCTCCCCTCCCCTCCCTCGCTCACTCCCTCCCTCCCTCCCTCCCTCTCCAACTCCCTCCCTCCCTCCCTCACTCCCTCACTCCCTCCCACACTCCCTCCCTCACTCCCTCCCTCACTCCCTCCCTCACTCCCTCCCTCACTCCATCACTCACTCCCTCCCTCCCTCACTCCCTCCCTCACTCCATCACTCACTCCCTCCCTCCCTCACCCCACCCACTCGCTCGCTCCCTCCCTCACTCCCTCCCTCCCTCACTCCCTCCCTCCCTCACTCCCTCCCTCACCCACCCGCCCGCTCCCTCCCTCCCTCCCCTCCCTCACTCCCTCCCTCCCTCCCTCACCCACCCGCTCGCTCGCTCCTCCCTCCCTCCCTCCCTCCCTCCCTCACTCCCTCCCTCTCTTACCCACCCACTCACTCGCTCCCTCCCTCCCTCCCTCCCACATACACCAAACACTTCCGCCCATACACTGTTGTACTCTCTCACACTGTAAACTAGTCACCAAAAACAGACTCTGTATAATGCATTATAGTAATTTGTGGGCGATTTCTGCTTGTTGTAAACAATGATAAATACTGTCACTGCCACACTTCACGAAGTGTCACTGCCACATTTCACAGTGTCAATGCCACACTTCACATAGTGTCACTGGTATGTTGTTGTGTACAAGCACAATGTGCTCATACCGTACTCATAATGTGCTCATCCCGCACTCGTAATGTGCTCATACAGTACTCATAGGATACATACACACACGCTCGTATGCAACTAAAATGTGCCAAAAAAAAGTTCATAGATAGAGGGGGTGGGGGGGGGGGGTGTTCTGTCGATGCTAATAATGAAATGGAAGAACTTAGGAGAAGGAGGGGATGGGGGTGGGTGTGGGGGGTGGGGTGAGTGGACAGGGGCCTGTGATAATTTTTTGTTGCTGTAACGAAATAGTGTAACAAACTTCCCTAGTAACACCAATTTTTAGTGTAACAGTTAAATAAAGGAAAGGACTATTCACACAGCAGGTTGATTTGCAGAGCTGTTGATGTGCCAGGTGTTGAAAGAAAGTTGGCAGTGCGATTAGCTACTTCGTTTAAAAAATGAAAGAAGTAGTTAAGAAAAGGCAGCGAGTGAGAAGAGTTGACGCTCTGTGTTGCGTTGTGTTGCGTTGTAGGGATGTCAGCAGAGAATATTTGTATGTTGTGTTGTGTTTCAGGTATGCTAGCAGAGAATAGTTGTGTGGTGTGTTGTGTTCCAGGTATGCTAGCAGAGAATAGTTGTGTTGTGTTGCAGATATGCGAGCATACGGCGAGAATAGTTGTGTGTTGCATTGTGTTGCAGGTATGCGAGCATACGGCGCACGATGTCGATGGCCCACCGGGAGGAGGCCCCGGGTCCCGGACCACAGCAGGGTAAGCCCGCCCGCTGACAGCTTGTATTATCGCCCGCTGACTGCTTGTATTATCGCCCGCTGATAGCTTGTATTATCGCTCAGTCGTTCTCAATACTTGATCTGTCTTCACATTACGGACGCATATGGTATCGTACATGTTACCATGCATGTCAAAAAAAAAAAAAAAAAGCGGAAAATCGGGGTAATTTTAAGGTCTGATGCGGTCCGTGTGGAGTGCCAATTTCGTTATTTTCATTCAGGAAAAAAGTGGCGTTTGTTAGAAAAGGGGGATAGTATTTCAAAGATAGCACTGCGCATTTAGGGTTCATTTCAAGAAGTCACACACGCATGGTGACCAGTTGGTACGTGAGTGACCCCTCCATGGGGACACGCATGGTTACCGTTGGTGCGTGAGTGGCTCCTCGTCATCATCTGGATGTGATTGGATGGTCGACGGTTTATTGCAGACGCGTCTGGATCCAACGGCTCATCGGTAGCTGTCCCCAGCAGCGTCGCCCAACCATCGCCAGCCACCACCAGCAGCGTGACGCCGCAATCGTCGTCAGCCGTCCCCACCACCACCACCACAACCACCACCACCACCGTGTCGTCATCGCCGTCGCACGCCGTCCACACGTCATCGCAGGCCTCGGCGTCACCCTCACAGCAGCCATTGCCTTCGCAACCGCCGCCGTCATCGTCGTCGTCGTCATCCACGCCGACATCGACCATCACGTCGTCTCAGGCGACGGTCGTGACGTCACGGGAAGCGCGCAGTTGGCAGGGGCTGCCCCGCCGTTAAGTTTCTACGCAGGCCAGATTTGTTCACCCTCATTCAGA
>OX457031.1:64334804-64366076 GCA_949752745.1 Protula sp. h YS-2021 | reverse complement strand
TTGCTGTTTGTTGGGGACTTAACAATCAGAATAATTTTAATATTCCTCAAACAGTATTTACCTTTTATCAGGGACTTTAAAACAATAAATAAAAAAATAGACTTGAGCAATACATGCAATAAATGCAGTAAGTCACAATAAAAATTGCAACTTTTTGCGTTTTATTCCAACATATTTTTGCGTTTGTCGCAAGCGTATCTGTATATGCAGAGAAATGTTTGGTTTTTTATTGTCATGCAGCATTATATACCCGCAAAACCGCAAGAGGGAGCCCGTGTACAATCCGTGTGGCAAGTACATGATCAAACTCAACATCAACGGCGTGCCCAGGAAAGTACGTGTGCACTCTTGCTACGCGCGTCATGGTGGCGTGACGTCATTCCCTCCAGCTGCTTTCACTTGATGAAGAAATAATAATAATAATAATAGTAATAATCACAATAATAATAATCATAATTATAATAATAATTATCATAATCATAAATGATAATAATGATGATAATAATAAAATTAAATAAATAAATAAACAGATAAATTAATAGTCATGAAAATAATGTATAATAAGTAATGATAATTAACAGTGTATAACAACTAAGATTCGTCGATTAAGTTTTATGTTAATTTTTGATTATCAACAAAATCAGTGACTAGGGGAAGTGTTAGAACACTGGATCGATAATCCCAAGGTCATGGGTTCGAATCCGTCCCCGCCTTGGATGGTGAAGCCGTTTTGGGAGCTCTCCTTACGTGGCTTGCGTCATAGCAATCGCTTAGCTTTACCTATCACGGAATTCAATATTACCGTTTGCTGCGGAGTTTCGAAGCTTAAAAACTTGAGACTTAAGGAGAGAAAAGTCATAAAGATTTTTTTTTTAGCTTGTGTTTTTGTTGTGTGCAGGTTGTGGTAGACGATTACCTGCCGCTGAGTAAATCCGGGGATCTGCTCTGTTCCTACTCCAACAACCGCAATGAATTGTGGGTATCGCTTCTGGAGAAGGCATACATGAAGGTCATGGGTGGATACGACTTCCCTGGATCTAACTCGGTATCTATGGCAACCTATGGTAACGGGGTTATGGGGGTGTGGGGGGGCTACAAGAAGGTCATGGGCGGATACGACTTCTGGATCTAATGTATGGCAACGTGGTTATGAGGCTGAATAGCCACCCCAAGGGACGGGGGTGGGGGGGGGGCGGTTCGTTTCGCGGGGTGGGAGGGGGGGAGAGTGGATGGGCATACATTAAAGTAATGGGTGGTTAGAAATTGAGAGCTCTGCATTTAAAGTGATGCAAAAAAATATCACACTTTATAAATTTGCACTTTTGGAAGTTCTTTACATTCGCACCCAATTGGAGACCAGTTTTTAAAGCCCAGCTCTTGTCATAGGTAAATGGGTGACGTGACCAGCTTTTTGCGCAGGAGGAGGGAGGGATTTACAGTTCATAGCAGAATATAAAGGACAGTTGAAAAGGAGCATAGATATTGTTATTAAGAAACGTAGACTAACTAAAGTGCGAAATGTAAAATAAAAGATTCGTGACATAATATGAGTTTGTATCACGTGTGCAAAGGAAGGTCACGTGTGTAAACAATGCCACATGTGTATGTCAAATAACGCACGTGAACCAAGCACTTTTACCGGAAATTCACGTTTTTAAGTAACAGCTGACCTCTTGTCAAATCAATCTGTTATATATAAACACATTGCGGAAGGATATAGAAAGTAGTTCTGGTCTTTCAATAAGAGTAACAAGAGTACTGTTTTGGCCCGAATCCCTGCCCAGTGCGTCTGCTGAACAAAAGGTTTAAATACAGGGCTGATGTGTGGGGGCCCCGGGGCTAAGTTGGTTAGACCGTTGGTCTGGTAATTCCAAGGTCCCGGGTTCGAATCCTATTGGCGTTCACTTTAATTCCCTGAGCTAAGCGGATGCAGTGGGTTAAATTACTTATCACGGAGTTTATAAATTAACGCCTACAGAGTCTTGATATACGGTGCCACGTGTGCATGTGTAGATAGGGGCACGTGTGCAAAGACAAGTCACGTGTGTAAACAGGATGGGTCACGTGTGTAAACACCACGATTCCCTTGTGTAAAAAAAGATAAGTCATGTGTGTAAAGAGGATGAGCCCCGTGTGTAAACAAGATCAGTTACGTGTATAAACAAGATGAGCACGTGTGTAAACAAGAAAAATCACCTATATATATGTAAACAAGAAAAGTCACGTGTGTAAACAGGCTAAGTCACGTGTGTAAACAAGATAAGTTACGTGTTTAAGCATGATGAGTCACGTGTGTAAACAAGAAAAGTCACATGTGTAAACAGGATGAGTCACGTGTGTAAAACATACACAAACATCCAGTGATACGGATTTCAATTCTGCACAGAACATCGATCTGCACGCCCTGACCGGATGGATACCGGAGCGGATAGCCATCCGGTGCGACTCGGACGAGTTCGATCCGGACAAGGAGTTCGAGCGCATTCTGGATCGCTTCCACAAGGGTCACTGCCTGATCACGATCGCCACGGGCGAGATGTCGGAGGCGGAGGCGAGAGGGCGGGGCTTGTGCCCACGCATGCGTACGCCATGCTCGATATCCGAAAAGTTCAGGTATTTCCACTCCAAATCCTGGCCTATATTCGATATGAAAAAAAAAAAAAAACATACCGAAAAAAATAAACAAAACATACCAAAATAGACTGAATTTTCTTTAATGCGCAGTTGATAATTTCAAAATCCAAGGACATGAGGTAATCTACAGTAACATCACTTCATATGATAATAAGACCACCCTGTAAATGGGACCACGTGACAATTCTAGATGTCTACAGTTACGAGGAAAGTCAGGACCACCTCAGAAATCGGACCCCGTTATTTTCGTATCACAAGTGGTCCTATGCCAGGAGTTCTACTGTAATAATAATTATTGAACCCTCACGATGTCACAGTTTAATCTCTCTCTCTGTCTCTCTCCTCTCTCTCTCTGTCTCACTCTCTCTCTCTCTGTGTCTCTTTCTCTTTCTCTCTCCCCCCACTCTCTCTCTCTGTGTCTCGTTCTCTCTGTTTCTCTCTCTCTCTCTCTCTCTCTCCCTCTCTCCTTCCCTCCCTCCCTCCCTCTCTCTCTCTCTCTCTCTCTCTCTCTCTCTCTCTCTCTCTCTCTCTCTCTCACTCTCTCTCTCTCTCCTTCCCTCTTTCCCTCCCTCCCTCCCTCCCTCTTTCTCTGTCTCTCTCTCTCTCCCTCTCTCTCTCTCCTTCCCCCTTCCCTCCATCCTCCCTCCCTCCTCTCCTCTCTCTCTCTCTCTCTCTCTCTCTCTCTCTCTCTCTCTCCTTCCCTCCTTCCCTCCCAGGGCTTTACATTAACGACTGCCCCACCTGCCAGGGCAGGTGAAAGGCCAGGTGGGGCAGGTAGACTCGCCCGGTTAGCTGCCCCACCTGGCAGGTAGATCCGTTCGTCGGAGGGGGGCGTTGCGTGACATAATACCTTAACAACATACTTGTCAAGAAGGCGACTGTAGTTATTGATTAGTGTCCGTTAGTTGCACCTTACCTACATACTAGCCACTGGCACGTTGCCAGTTTCTGTGTTGCTGCTGGACTGTGTGTGGACACACGCCAGATATAACGTCGCGTCACTTGTGATACAATAATTGAAGAATAATATGTAAAATCATCAAACTTAAGAACTTAAAAATGTCTTTAGATAAATATAGATTTAGAGTTATTTCAAAGACTGAAAAGGAGAAGACATGTTCCGAAGAAGGTGCTGAAGAAGCAACTTCTGGCACCAAAGCTAGCAAATAGGTTAAATACGATGTCAAGCGGTCACGACACTTCGTGGAAAGATGGAAAGTTTATTTTCCTGGACTGTTTGAGAAAGGTGGAAAACTTGATAGTGATACATGTATCAAATATGGACCTGGAGCTACAGTAAAATCTAGCTTTCCTCTTGGAATTGAATCTTTTAGACATTCAAATATTAAGAGTCACTTTGTCTCCAACGAACACAAGTTGGCCCGCTGTGTTTTTGACCCACTGGAATGCTTTAATGATAAAGAGAGCCTGGCCCGGCACGGCACAGCAAATTTAGAATTGCTCTCAATTTGACAAATCATTTTGAACCACTGCTTAGAAAGTATGACAAACATCTTTTTCATGGGTATACTACGTTCAAAGTGTTAGGCAGTCGGGCTAAGCTAGTCCCGGGATTTAAATGCGCCGACTTTCATGCTACCACTTTTCAACAACACGCGAACGAATCGCAGAACATTTGAAAATTGTTTAGAATGTATCAATCCATATCAATCGCGGTATGTGAGCGAGATTTCTCTGCAGTGAAACGTGTTAAAAGCGACTGGTGCGCCAGCTTAGAAACTGAAATGCTGTCGGATTTACTTCTGATATCAATTGAAGGACCGCCGTTTGAAGATTATCAAGCACACACAACACTATAGCGCTGGATCATGGGAGGCTAGCGCAAGAAAAGACCCAAATTTTTAATAGCTGCCGCCAGTGCTCCCGAAGAACATGCTTAAGATTTAAGACTTTTTTAGGACATCTGCGTTTTGACATTTACTCAGGAACTGTTATATTTGATAAACAGCGTCTATGCATTGATGCATGCTTTATAAGTGGAATGTTTAAGAGTGTTGCGGAGGGCGGAGTGGGGGAAGGGGCGGGGAGAGGGGGTGACCACCAGAAGAGACAAAAGGTGGGGCAGGTAAGAGTGCCGGTGGGGCAGGTAGATTTAAAATCTGAAGGTGCTGAAAAAAGTTAACGTAAAGCCCTGCCTCCCTCACCCCCCCCCCCCTCTCTCTCTCTCTCTCTCTCTCTCTCTCAGCATCTCCCCCTCACTCCTAACCTTCACTTCTCTGGTTTCAGAACAAGCGCCTCTTTCAGCTGAAGAACCCGTGGGCGCACTGCCGCTGGAAGGGGAACTTCTCCGATAAGGACGTCGTCAACTGGACGCCCCAGATGAAGCAAGTCCTCAACTTTGATCCGCACAACGCCGAGCTGGTCGACAACGGTTTGTTGCTGATGTGGTTCTGGTTCGTTTGCTGGTTGATGTCTGAATGATGGTTGGTTTGTCTGCTGCACTGGTTAACTGAAGCAGCCGGGCTGCTCAAAGGATGATACCGTGCCCTCAGCGGATGGTACCGTGCCCTGAGAGGATGGTACCGTACCCTCAGAGGATGGTACCGTACCCTCAGAGAATGGTACCGTGCCCTGAGATGATGGTACCGTACCCTCAGAGGATGGTACCGTGCCCTCAGAGGATGGCACCCTGTCCTTAGAAGATGGTACCCTGCCCTCAGAACATGGTACCCTGCCCTCACAGAATGGTGCCTTGCCCCTACAGGATCGTACCCTGTCCTCCTCAGCAGATGATACCTTCCCTCGGAGGATGGTACTCTGCCCTCAGACGATGTTACCCTGCCCTCAGAAGATGGTACCGTGCCCTCAGGATGGTACACTCCCTTCAGAGGATGGTACCTATCCCCAAAGGATGGTGCCGTGCCCTACTAAGGCCTTTTAAGTTTCCAGCGACGTTAGATATTTGTTTACGTGGCAAGAATCAAGAGAAAACAAGAGCTTTGTTTACGTCAGTGTTATTGTGGCTCAACATTATAAATGAAATTTGCTGCGGAACTGCTTTTGTGATTTTTTTTTTTTTTGCAGGTATATTTTGGATTGATTATGAATCAGTGCTGAAATTTTATGACGTCATTTATATCAACTGGAACCCTGAACTGTTTTCTCACACGACGTGTGTTCATCAGTAAGTGAGCGATAAACAGGACACCAGTTTTATTCAGAGAATTCCAAGTAAAAATAGATCAAAAAGTAATAAATAAATCATAAAATAATAATATATATGTGGATGAAGATTGGGATATATAGTTTCTTTATAGAAGTCACAGAAAGACGTACAGGAGCTCATTTCAGTGTGTTTTAGTTCATTTTAGTTGAGCATAAAGGCTTTTTGAATGACGTTGATGGTGTTTTTGTATGAGTCAAAGAAGTATGAGTCACTTTCCCAACAGCTGTGGGCACTTCTGGCCAGCTGTTAACGCACAGCTGCAGCTGTTATATATATATACATGTGTGTGAAAAAATAAATAAAATTAAACATTGCAGAACCTGGACAGCTAAAGAAGGCCCGAAGCGTGACGTGTACAACATCGGTGACAACCCGCAGTACAGGCTGGAGGTGAAGAGCTCGCAGCCGTGCGCTGTGTGGCTGCTGTTAACACGGCACATCACTGACAAGGTAGGGGGGAGGGGGTGGGGGAGGGAGGGAGGGGGGCGGGAGGAATACCGGTGAAAATGTTTGGGTACTGTTTGGGTACTGTATAGTTTGTTGATTGTAATGATTTTAACAGAAAATCAAGGTAAATCTTAATGCACATAATCTAAATTAAAAAAAAGGTGCTTATTCAGTTTGAAAACTGTATATATAGATATATATTGTATATTGTAACTGTATATTGATTCGACCAAAATGTGGTGTGTAAAATGTGACTCATTTGAACTCGACTGTAAAGTGAATTAGGACACCATATTCTGGTAACAACACGCTATTAATGTTTTTTTTTTCATGTAGAATGATATATTTTACAGAGTTGAAGTAGGAAATAGTAGGAAAAATAAAATTTTGAGTCAGGTATAGTCAGGAAAATCGAGTATCGAAATTTGTGAATTTGCCTGACAACGCTTAATCTTCGGCGTATTCTTTGTTTACGTTCTTTTTTCAGGATGATTTTGCAAACAACCGTGAGTTCATCACACTACTCGTGTATAAAACTAACGGCAGGAGGATTTTCTATCCAAGTAATGTCTAAAACACTCTTTGTTTTCACCCCAGGCCTCATGAGGGGTATGGTGGTGGGGGCGGGAGGGGGGGGGGGGGTGGTGGAGGGGAGGGGGGGGGGTTATATACCAAGATATATTCACCTTTCAAGATACGTAAGCGGTGATTGGTTCATATGGGAGAAGTTGACGTAATAATAATAACAATAATAATTATAATTATAATTATAATTATAATAATAATAATAATTATAATAACAATAATAACTAGACTGTTTTCGCTACCGAGTAGCGAAAATTACACTTGGGGGGGGGGCACAAAAAGTGCGATTCTGAACTCTTAACCTCTTACATATCGTCTTTTAGGCCCAAAGGGTCGAAAATAAGCTCAAAATCTCTAACCATTTTCGAGATAATGGCCGACTTTCGGTTTTTTACTTTGACCATGGCCGAGGAGGTCAAGGTCACCGAGGTACCTCTTACATATCGTCCTTTAGGCCCAAAGGATCGAAAATAAGCTCAAAATCGCTCTGCCTCTAACCGTTTTCGAGACAATAGCCCACTTTGGGTTTTTGACATTGTCCATGGCCGAGGAAGTCGGTCGTTCGCTTAGGTCATGGTTTAAAAAAATGCGAATTTTACGGCGTCTAATCACCCTGTATCAGCGAGCCAAATTTCATCACTCTTTGGCATTTGAGAAAAACCCAAACGCTGCAACCAACTTGCACACGCATGCTGTGATGGCTTTATTGAGAGTTTTGCGATCAATACACCGAGGCTGATATCATGCCAGTTTAAACTACAGCTCTCAGCTTCTTGCCGCCTGTTTCGCAAATTTGTTTTGTCGTTTTTTAATTGAAGAATTAAGCGAATTAAAAACAAACACAGGAGGATCAAGTAGACATACTGAAGTTTATCATATCCAAATTTCATCTTTTAAGCCCTAACGGCCTCTGACTAGTTACACGGACAAACTAAAAAAAAGAAAAAAAAAAAACAAAAACAACAAAAAAAAAAAAAAAAAGAAACGAAAAAAAAACATGCCAGAAAATTTTCGTACGAATTCAATACACTAGGGGATTTTGGCAAATCCCCAAGTATAATAATAATTATAATAATAATAATAAGGGAGTGTGTAATTTATACAGGGGAGCATGCAGCAAAATAGCAAGTAGTGGCGCATTTTTTTTAGCCCAGCTTACGTTACGTAAGCTGGGGTATTCCTATCGGTTTGCGGGTGGCGTCCGTTAGTTAGCTAGTTAGTTAGTTAGTTCGCTGTAAACTTTGTTTCAAAATGCATCTCCTCCTACAATTTTAATCCGATGTCATTTATTTTTGGTGTGAGGCATCCTTAAGGGGTCGTGCATACGGCTTGTGCTTTTCTAGTTGATCGGGTGATTTTTGAATTTTTGGCGAATTTTTAAAGAAAAAAATTAAAAATGTATCTCCTCCTACATTTTTGACCCGATTTCATTCATTTTTGGGCACCCCTAAAGGGTCATGCATACGGCTTGTGCTTTTTTAGTCGATCGGACAATTTTTGTATTTTTGGGGATTTTTTTAAGCAAAAATTTTGAAAAAAATGCATCTACTCCTACAAGTTTGATTCGTTGTCATTTATTTTTGGTGTGAGGATTTCCTAAGCGGTCGTGCATACGGCTTGTGCTTTTTTAGTCGATCGGGTGATTTTTGAATTTTTGGCGAATTTTGAAGAAATTTTAAAATGTATCTCCTCTTACATTTTTGACCCGATGTCATTTATTTTTGGCATGAGGCACCCCTAAAGGGTCGTGCATACGCTTGTGCTTTTTTAGTTTGTATTTTTGGGGAATTTTTGAAGCAAAAATTTCGAAAATAATTTAGAATGCATCTACCCATACAATTTTGATTCGATGTCATTCATTTTTTGTGTGAGTGGATACGGCTTGTGCTTTTTAGTCGATCGGGCAATTTTTGTATTTTTAGGGAGTTTTTGAAGAAAAAAACTTCAAAATGCATTTCCCCCTACAGTTTTTTTTTTTTTTTTTTTTGTTTTTGTTTGAGGCATCCCTAAGGGGTTGAGAATACGACTTGCGCTTTTAAGTCGATCCGACAATTTCTGAATTTTTTTTGGAATTTTTGAAGAAAAACTTCAAAATGCATTTCCTCCTACAGTTTTTATCCGATTTCATTTATTTTTTTTGCTATGAGGCATCCTTAGGTAGGCCTCGCATACGACTTGTGCTATTTGACTCGACTTGGGAATTTTTGATTTCGGGGGGAATTTTTGATGAAAATACCTCAAAATGCATTTTCTCTTGCAGTTTTGATCAAACATCATTTATTTTGTGGCTGAGGCATGCTTAGGGTGTCGTGAATATGGCCTGTCTTTGTCAGTCGATGAGAGAATTTTTGAAGAAAAAAATTCAAAATGCATTTCCTCCTACAGTTTTTATCAGATTTCATTTATTTTCGATATCAGCCGTCTCTAGGGGGTCATGCATACGGCTTGTGCTTTTTGAGTGAATTGGAAAACTTTTGAATTTTTTCGGAATTTAAAAAAAAAAAATAAATGAATCTCCTCCTACAACGCATAAACGCAAGTTAAATGAACTTGCGCAGTAGTCAGATTCAACAACTGCACATCGACGCAAGTTAAATAGACATTCGCAGTAGTCCAAATGAAGTACTCCGCATCGATGCAAGTTATATAAACATGCGCATTGGTCCGAAATGTGAACTGCGCATCGACGGAAGATAAATAAAGATGCGAACTGGCCCAAAATAAGCACCTTGCATCAAAGCAGGTTAAATAAAAAAGAACTACGCTTCGACATAAGTTGAATAGACATGCGCAGTGGTCTGAAATGCGAACCGCGCATCAACGCAGCCTAAAGAAACATGCGCACTGGTCCTAAATGCGAACTGCACATCGAGGAAAATTAAATAAACAAGCGCAGTGGTCCGAAATGCGAACCGCGCATCAACGCAAGTTAAATAAATATGCGCACTGGTCTGAAATGAGAACCACGCATCAACACAAGTTAAATAAACATGGGCAATGGCCTGAAATGCAAACCGCGCATCGACGGAAGTTAAATAAACATGCGATCCGGTCCAAAATAAGCACCGCACATCAACGCAAGTTAAACAAACATGCGCATTTGTCCGAAAAAAGAACCGCGCATCGACGCAAGTTGAATAGACATGCGCAGTGGTCTGAAATGAGAACCGCGCATCAACGCAAGTTAAATAAACGTGCGCAGTGGTAGAAGAAAGAACCATGAATCGACGCAAGTTGAATAGACATAAGAGTCGGGCATCGACGGGACTTAAATAAACATGCGTTCTGGTCCGAAACGCAAATCGCGCGTCAACGCAAGTTAAATGAACCTGCTCACTTGTTCCAAAATGCGAACTGCGCATCAACGCAACCTAAAGAAACAGGTATACTGGTCCGAAATGCGAACCGGATATCAACGCAAATTAAATAAACATGCACACTGGTCCGAATTGCGAACCGCACATACGCGTAAGTTAAATAAACATTTGCACCGGTCCAAAATAAGTACCGATCATCAACACAAGTTAAATAAATATGTGCAATGGTCCAAAATGCGAACCACGCATCAACACAAGTTAAAAAAAAACATGTGCGCTGGTCCGAAATGCGAACCGCACAGCAACACAAGCTAAATAAGCAAGCACACTGGACCAAAATAAGCACCTTGCATCAACGCAAGTTAAATAAACTTGGGCACTATTTCGAAATGCGAACTGCCCATTAACGCAACTTAGATACATGCGCACTATTCAAAATAAGAACTGCGCATCAACGCAACTTAAATAAACATGCGCACTGGTCCAGAATAAGTACCGCGCATCAACTCAAGTTAAAGAAATATGCGCATTGGCCTGAAATAAGAACCGCGCATCGACGCACGTTAAATAAACATACGCAGTCGTTCGAAATGCGAACCAAGCGCCAACGTAAGTTAAATAAACATTTGCACTGGTCTAAAATAAGCACCGCGCATCAACGCAAGTTAAATAAACATGCGCACTTCTCCGAAATTCGAACCGCGCATCAACCCAAGTTAAATAAACATGCGCAGTGGTTTGAAATGCGAACTACGCTCCAACACAAGTTAAATAAACATTTGCAGTGGTCCAAAATGACACAATATGACCTGCAACAGGTTGGCGGTGTCGTTAAACCAATCAAATAACTAACTAACTAACTAACTGGTCCGAAATTCGAACCGCGCATTAATGCAAGTTAAATAAACATGCGTAATGATCCAAAATTCGAACTGCTCAACAACGCAAGTTAAATAAACATAGGCACACGTCCAAAATAAGCACCGTGCATCAACGCAAGTTAAATAAACATGCAAACTGGTCCGAAATGCGAACCGCGCATCAAGGCAACGTATGGAAACTTGTGCACTTGTCCAAAATAAGTACCGCTCATCAACGCAAGTACAATAAACATGCGTATTGGTCTGGAATAAGAATCGCGCATCGACGCAAGGTAAATAAACATGCGCAGTGATCCGAAATAAGAACCGCACATCACCACAAGGTAAATAATAATGCGCATTGATCCAAAATAAGAACCGCACATCAACACAAGGTAAATAAACGTGCGCACTGATCCGAAATAAGAACCGCACATTCACAAAAGGTAAAAAAAAAAACATGGGCGCTCGTCAAAAATGCGAACCGCACATCAACGCAAGTTAAATAAGCACAAGGTAAATAAACGTGCGCACTGATCCGAAATAAGAACCGCACATTCACAAAAGGTAAAAAAAAAAAACATGGGCGCTCGTCAGAAATGCGAACCGCACATCAACGCAAGTTAAATAAACATGTGCACTGTTCCAAAATGGGAGCCGCACATCTACGCAAAATTAAAAAAACATGCGCACTTATCTGAATAGGAACCGCGCATCAAGGCAAGTTACATAAATATGCGCACCGGTCCGAAATGCGAGTTTTGTTTGAAGGTATCTATGGCAGACTATCCAGTCTACCAGAGATACAAAAAATCTGTTTCCCATTTTTCTGGGAAAGAAATCTTTGTATGCATTTATCGGTCTATGTTCTGGTCCGGTGCTAAATTAATTATTGGGCTAGCTCTTTGCCGTCTCATCCTTTGAAGCCCAATTTTTCAGGAAATTTCCTTGCTCATGCACGCTGGAATTGGGTCTTATTGCTTTTCGTAAGCTGGGACTTTGTCCTTGGACAAACTTGTTTTATTTTTGACCGATTTTTGTGGTACTTCTGTGAGCAAATACGAGCATGTCTTACAATATGTTTCCTCACACCCTAGCGCGAGCAGTGGTTGAGATATCCCGCTTTCGTGTCTCGTTGTAGATGACCCTGGGCCATACAAAGATGGCGTGCGGATCAACAGCCCTCATTACTTATGCAAGATTGTGGAGCAGCCCGGAAGTCACGTGTACACGCTCGTCGTCTCGCAGTACGAGAAGAACAATACGATTCACTTCACGTTGCGGGCGTACTCCACGTGTGACTTCAAGCTAAGCAAGATTGCTGAGCCGTACGTGGCTAAGTACGAGAAACAGGTGCGTTTGTGGGGGGGGGGGGGGATGGGGGTGAGAGGGGGAAGGTGGGGGGAGGGGGCAGGGGGCGTACTCCACGCGTGACTTCAAGCTGAGCAAGATTGCTGAGCCGTACGTGGCTAAATACGAGAAACAGGGGCGTGTGTGTGGGGGGGGGGGCATGGATGGGCGGAGAGGGGTGGGAAATTAGGGGGCAGGGGGGCGTCCGACGTGTGACGTCAAGCTGAGCAAGATTGCTGAGCCGTACGTGGCTAAGTACGAGAAACAGGTGCGTGTGTGGGTGGGGGGGGGCAGGGAGGGGCGGAGAGAGGAGGGAAATGAGGGGGCAGGGGACGTCCGACGTGTGACGTCAAGCTGAGCAAGATATGTTGCTAAGTACGAGAAACAGGTGCGTGTATGTCTGGGGAGGGGGGGGGCGGCAGGGGCAGGGAGGGGCGGAGATGGGAGGGAGGTGAGGGGAGCAGGGGGCGTGTGACTTGTGGGGGGGGGGCGGAAGGGGCAATGGGCCTACACACTGTGTTAAAGCTATTTTATTTTATTTATAAAATATGAAAAAAATTCCTCGTTGTTTTGCAACGCAGATAACGGGTGAGTGGAAAGGACAGAATGCTGGCGGCTGTTCCAATTACCGTGACACACACCACCTCAACCCTGTACACCAGCTAAAAATAGACAACAACGCCACGGATAACATGATTCTAGTCGAACTCAGGGGTCCCAAGTAAGTGTGTGACGGTGCTTTTCGACCAGCCGACTTCGTCGGGACTGGTCTCATCACATCAGTGGAGGGGGGGAGGGGAGTATCCATCGTCTGTATGTACGTATGTAAACTTTTACTTAAAATGTTTCTTCTCCCTCTGTTTTGATCGGATTCCTTTCCAATTTTGTACGAATGTCCTGTAGGTAGACTTATCTTGAATTTTTTTTGGTAGTCCACTCAAAATTGGCCACACGGAGGCCATTTAAAATTTGTTGGTTAAAACCTTGATCAGATTGTCTTCAAATTTTGCATAAACCTTTACTAGGCTTGAAAATTACTTTTTATTTTGGCGACCCACAAAAAATTTGCTAAAATGTGGGACATTTATAATTTGTTCTTGCCAGTTTTCAAAGTGCTTTGTCTTCCACAATTTTGATCGGATTGCATAAATATTCACCTGGCAGTCCTGTCTTGAATAAATACCTTTTTTGACGGTCCGCCAGAAATTAGCTAAATGGGAGCATTTAAAAAAATTAGTAGCCAATTTTCAAAATGCTTCTTCGCTCATAATTTTGACCGGATTCCAAAAAAAGTTTTGTGCGAATTTTCAATAACCGGTTTTCGAAATATGACTACACTTTTGTGGCGACAATAGAATCCTATTAATACTTCATTCATTAGATCTCCGCTGCTCTCAGTGTCCCCGGACATTCTTCTTTCAACTTGTGAAAACATCTAAATTCACAGTGCAATACAAACCGTTTCGTTTCTTAGTAACGACTTTATTAATTTATTTGTTGTTGTTGATATTATTATTATTATTATTATTATTATTATTATTATTATTATTATTATTATTATTATTATTAGTATTATTTTTCTTCTTCTTCTTCTTTTTCTTCTTCTTCTTCTTCTTCTTCTTCTTCTTCTTCTTATTATTATTATTATTATTATTATTATTATTATTGGCACGTTGTATTTCAGGCAGTACAGCGTCGGCTTCAAAGTAGTGCGCGTGTCGGAGAATGTGAGCGGGACGCCTCACTCCTTTGAGCGGAAGGATTCGGGCGACTACCGGCGGGGCTTCTGCGTCCTTGAACTCGACCACGTGCCCGGCGGCGTCTACAATATCATCCCCAGTACGTTTTACCCCAAGCAGGAGAGTCCGTATCTACTGAATGTCAGTGCATCTGTCCCCGTGTCTTTGTATACGATAAAATGACCAAAAAAAAATAAATAAATAAATAAAAAATCTCCACTGTGTCGTTTTGTACGAAGTTCATGTTGCGATACCTTTTCGTTTTGATGCCAAGTTTTTGTTTTATCGCAAAAGAAATCGTGGAATTAATCAAGTTACTGGTGCTTTATTTAATTTCATTGAGGCAAAGATTTTGCTGAGAAAGTTATGGTTGGATGGAGTGGAATGGGAAAGAATGGAGTGGGATGGAATGAGATAGGGTGGAGTGGAATGGGATGGAACGGAGTGGGATGGAATGAGAGCGAGTGGAGTGGGACGGGGTGCAGTGGGACGGAGTGGGATGGAATGGGATGGAGTTTTACGTCATTTGGGGCTGACGATGACGGTGGCTAATTTTTTCAGACATACAACAGTCCTCTAACTATTTGAGAATGTAAGAATATCCCCAATGGGGTTGATAAATTTGATTTTATGAGGGTCGGGGGAAGGAGGTGTAGGGGGGCGATATCGTTGTAACTTGCTCATCTTGCACACCTCCATCCCCAGGCCCTTCGTATCCATCAAAAATCTTGAGTGCCATTAGAGAGACCCGCCAGAATTGACTCTCAGCTGTGATATTAACGATTTCACAATTATATTTATGTTATTATTAGAATTGCAATTCGCAAGTGTGTTGTATTTGTCTGTGTTCGTTGTGTGTCGGATCTGGAAATAGCGATTTCCGTTTGTACTTTGCTAGGAGCAATAAATATAAAAAAATGTAAATAAATAACCCCCCCCCCCAAAAAAAAAAAAAAAAGAAAGAAATACTGGGAAATAAAGAATATTAACACGAGGCATTTAATAATTACGCAATTGTTAATTAATTAATTATTGCTGTTGATTTTTGTTTCAGAAGGTTTTTTTTCGTGTAATTGTCTGTAGTTTGGTTTTGTATACACAACATTATTCAAGTGGTTGGCTCAGTCTCTGACCCCTGACCCTCCCTCCTCCCCGACCTCCCCCCCCCCTAGTTCTCGCTGCTTTTTAGTCTAGTCTGGTCCCTATCTTGTGGATTGAAGGGTTTTTATGATGAGGCGGGGGGGGGGGGGGGGCGGAGGGGGGAGGCGAAGTGTTGCAGGATCTCGGTGGTTTCTGGGGGGGATGTTGCAGGGTCTCGGCGGTTTCTGGGAGGAGGGGGTGTATAGTTACCATGTAACGCACGTGATCAACACATGACGGACGTGTCAGCCACATGATCAACACGTGACGGATGTGTCAGCCACATGATCAACACGTGACGGATGTGTCAGCCACATGATCAACACGTGCTGGACGTGTCAGCCACATGATCAACACGTGCTGGACGTGTAAGACACATGATCAACACGTGACGGACGTGTCAGCCACATGATCAACACGTGCTGGACGTGTCAGCCACATGATCAACACGTGCTGGACGTGTCAGCCACATGATCAACACGTGCTGGACGTGTAAGACACATGAGATACACAAAATGTTACCTCAGTTCACAATGGAGGTTATCCCCCTCCCTCTCCCTCCTAACAAATGTTAATAGGAACTTTTCAAGCTGAATAAGCTGCGGCAGATCGAGGCTGGTGGTGGGGAGGAGGAGAAGGATTAGGCGCGAGGAGGGGGGGGGGGGTGTTAGCCGCCCTCTTATCCGCCTCTGTTATATGGGTTAACAAATTAAAGAAATAAAGAACAACTGGTATGCCATTTCTTTTACTGCGTTTTATTGTATAGCAGCTTTGAAATAAATCGGGTGGGGGGGGGGTGGACTTCAGATTTAGGTGTTGTCCGGCCGTCCGTCCCTCGAGCCATCCGTCTGTCCGTCGCCGGCTGTAACTCCCGCCCTGATCAACCATTTACTACGATCTTTGGTATATAGATGTCGTATCATAGTGGGTAGGTGAATGTTATTTTGATTTTCACCTTGGAAGCAATGTCAAGGTCACAGTGGCCGCCATCTTAAATTTTCAATTTTTTTTTTTTTTTGGGGGGGGGAGGGGGTTGAGGGTTCTGTGTTCTGTATGATGGCTTGTATTTAAATTTTTATTTTTGTTTTGTTTAACATTAATGTTAAATGGCAATTTTTTGCGGAGAAGTTTTAAATTACTTCCAACGATGCAGGTTTCACCCCGTTCTGCCATCTTTGGCCGTATTCACAAAAGTGAACTGTGCAGTTAACTGGCTTCGTTAACTGCTACGTTAGCAATAGAACGTACGAAAATAAATAAATTTATTTGTCCTGTTTAACAAAACAAGTTCATCTAAAAATTGTTTGCGTTATACATTAGAGCGACTAAAATTAACCCGGATCACAAACCTAAGATATGAATAAAATCGTTGCTATCCAACAAACAACCTCTACGGCTGTCGGCCTGTTGTGTATAACACCTTATTACTCCGCAGACCCACTGTGGGTTCTTCGAAAATAGAACTTCTTAAGAGAGGGACTACTTTTTAAATATCCATCTGCTCTTTTTTTTTTATACATGAGGCAGAGCCCATCAGAGGTCGTCTGTTTTATTATAGCGTTAATAGAATGTGGTGCTCTCATAGTGCGCACATTCACGACCCAATTTCTATTCAGTGGTCACAACGGCCCCTAATGAATTCTTTTCCCACTTGAAAATAACACAGATTAATTGCATCTGCAGAATGTCGTCACGAAAGGATCGAGGAAAGGAACAGCGCACGGACAGAACAGAGCACGAACAGAACAGCGCACGGACAGAACGGCGCACGGACAGAACGGAGCGCGGACAGAACAGCGCACGGATAGAACGGAGCACGGACAGAACGGCGCACGGACAGAACGGCGCACGGACAGAACAGAGCACGAACAGAACAGCGCACGGACAGAACGGCGCACGGACAGAACGGAGCGCGGACAGAACGGAGCACGGACAGAACGGCGCACGGACAGAACGGCGCACGGACAGAACAGAGCACGGACGTAACACCCACCAATCACAACAAGGGCGAAACACTGACAAAAAAAAAAAGAAAAGAACAAGGATTTTTTTTTTAATGAGCAGTTTAAATGTTACTTGGTAATGATTTTTTTTTTTTTTTTTTTTTTTGCTATTCGATTTTTAAAAATGTTGGAAAGGTTGGCTTCAACTAAATTTCAAGCTTTAACTGTTTTCGTTTCACTTCTGTAACGAGTTCATCGTTGGGCCGATAAGCTTAAGATCCGTGTCCATAACACGTGTGTGATTGGTTAATACACACCCTTAACACGTGTGTGATTGGTTAATCCACACCCTTAACACGTGTGTGATTGGTTAATCCACACCCTTAACACGCGTGTGATTGGTTAATACACAGCCTGAACACGCTTTTGATTGGTTAATCCACAGTGCCAGTCAAAGTGCATTCTATACAGTTCCTGGAATAGACCACAGAAAAAGAAGAAAAGATGAAAAAAAGGAGAAAAATGAAGCAGGAAAAGTGTGAGAGATAAATAGTCGATATGAGTGGAGATCACCCTAATAGCTGTGAGTTCAATTGGTACTTCGATAGATCTTGACAGCAACATTGTTATTGAGCTGGAACATTGTCCATGGACAATTTTGTTCTGATAACCACTCTGCTCCCCCCCCCCTCCCACCCATGCTATCATTATTCTGTGTCAGAGATCTTGACAGCAACATTCGTGAGCTGGGACATTGTCCATGGACAACCTTGTTTTTGATAACCATTATGTTCTCCCATGCCATCATAATTCTCTCCCAGTCCTTCCGGTAATTTCGCAGCTTTATTGATATAATGCTGACCTTATTATAGGTGCGAAGGGGGTGGGGGGGAGGGGGAGGGGGTAGGCGGTCCCTCGACACGAACCCTGTGTTCAAGAACTGACAAAATGATTATCATCTATTATATTTTCCGTTGAACTGACTGGTAATTTTCACTGAGCATCGCAGAAATATCTTCTTGTAAAAAAAGGTGTTTTGGATTTTGCTTGAAAATACACCCTACATGGCAAACAGATCCATGCCATTAGTTTATTTATTTATTTATTATTGTTGTTATTATTATTATTATTATTATTATTATTATTGTTATTATTATTATTTTTATTCTTCTTCTTCTTCTTCTTCTTCTTCTTCTTCTTCTTCTTATTATTATTATTATTATATTATTATTATTATTAACCCGTTGTATTTCAGGCAATACAACGTCAGCTTCAAAGTAGTGCGCGTATCCGAGAATGTGAGCGGGACGCCTCACTCCTTTGAGCAGAAGGATTCGGGCGACTATTATTGTTATTATTATTATTATTATTATTATTTTTTTTTTTGCTTTTTGATGCAGTTGGGCAGTCGAAATTAGAAGCAACCCGTGACACAATCAAAAGTGGTCTCAATGTAGAACTGGTCCCATAAGTGGCCTCATTTCAGAGACCATTGGTGTAATGAGAGCGAAGGGAAGCGTTCACTCATTCGGTGTACTAAGTGGGCCAGATGCTGCTTAACTTGGTCGTAGAGGCCACAGTGTCCCGAACCGTTACTTTAAAAAAAATCGAAAAAAAAAAAACAACAACAACAACTAAAGCAGGAACCAGTAGGGGCAGTAGGGGGGGAGGTGGGCGGTGGGGGGGGGGGGGCTTAAAATGACCTGTTAGGGTAACGTTGCTTTATATCGCATAAAAATATCGCATCCAAAGTATCGCCCAAATTATCGCGTTTCCTATTTTAAGTCACGAAAAAGTCTGAAGAGAAAAATTTTGTACTTCGAATCCACTTCATGCGAAACGAAAAAAAAAGCTGCAAAATGCAAAAACTACTGCAAAATGTTGGTTAAAGCGTTTTAAATGTTTTCCCAAAATATAATTCACCAGCTATTATTTTATCTTTTTTTTTTCAAAGCACAGTTTCTAAGTATATTTCCATGTTGGAGTTCCAGGGTTGTGACATTTTGCCTGCGATTACAAGGTTATTCTGCTACGCTGCAGTTTGTGGAGTTTCAAAATTGCCTGTGGTTTTGTTGACAACTACGGGGTATAAATGCAGCCGAAATTGCATGCAATAAACAAGCGACTAATGGATGCGGAAAGTGGCTGGATGAATGGCTCAATTGGGAGGCATCAGGGAGTCTCATCATGGCCTAAACCAGCAGTCAAGAAAGCTCCCCTTCGCCCCATCCCCTCCTGCCCCCTCCCGCTACCCCCTCCTCACCCTCACCACAACCTCCTCTCCGCCACCCCTTTCTAACCCCCAACACCCTCCTCCCCACCATCCATTCCGTCACACCCGCATCAGGGAGTCCCATCATGGTCTAAACCAGCAGTCAAGTAAGCTGTCCTCCCCCACCCCCACCCCTCACCCCCACGTTTCCACACCTCCAGCACACCCGACTGCTATCCATTCCCTCACCCCAGCACCAGGGAGTCTCATCATTGCATGAATCAGCAGTCAAGTAAGCTCTCCTCCCCCACCCCCACCCCTACCCCTCACTGCCCCTCCCCCCCCGCTACCCATTCCTTATCTCCAACACCCCAACCACCCTCTGCTATATCCATTCCTTCATACCAGCGTCAGCGGGTCACGTCAAGCGCTAAACCCATCGCTGAGAAATACCCCCACCCCCACCCCTCCCATCCCCGTTACCCTTCCCTCCCTGACCCTGGAACTTCCTTCCCTACCATCCCCATCCCAACCCCCACCCCCCTGCCGTCTATAGTTGAGTGAGAACTCCTGCACCAAGGTATTCTGTCCTGTTTGGGTAGCGGTTCCTGAAATGGTGTGGTAGAGTGGAAATTGCCCTGCTAAAAATATGTCACGAGACGTGTTTTGAACAAGATCCGTTTAAGGGAATAAATTTTAATAAAGGAAAAACGAAGAAGAAGAAGAAGAAGAAGAAGAAGAAGAAGTGAAGTTAAATAACTGCTCAGTTTCACTTTAGAATATAAGATATGCATGATGATCAAATTGAACCTGTTTGGCTGAATTTGTGGGTTTGATATTATATTTATCGGTGTTGCGTCATAGAAAGGGTCAATCCAAATTGTGCATCGCTTTCTCATCGGGGAACATGGCGACTGGTGTCACCGGTAATGTGTTAATCAAGCGCTTTTTACGCGGTCCCCTTCTGCCCCCTCTTCTCTCCCCCCCTCCGCCCCGCCCCCCCCCCCCATCCCCCATCCCCTCCTTGTATTTATGTGTCTGTGAAAGCTGTCAGAGACTGATAAACTAAAAGACTTGTAAGAGCAACAGTGTGTAAAAGCGGCCACCCTCATTCAACAAACCAATGGTTTGAGTTTGTGTGTGGAAGCTTTTTATGCTAGCTGTCAAGCTCAATGACAAGATACATCTTTCTCTCTTTTTCTCTCTCTCTCTCACACACACACATACGATAAACCTACTCATTTTGTGGATAAAATGATCAGATTTGCCACAAGGTTTAGACAGAGTGCGACAACCGTGGAATACATAACTATCCCCCAAATGGATTAAAAGCTTTTTTTTTCCAAAACTTTTAATTGAATAATATTTATTTAGAAGAATTTCTGAATGAAAAAAAAATCAGAACAGATAATTCGTAATAAAACATCAATGGAGATAAAAAAAATTAACTCTTGGCTGATGGATGTGCTAGAAAAGCCGAAACGAAAATAAAATAAATAAATTAACTGGTTGATGTCGGAATGAAAATGAGGCTATTTTTGACTGTGTGTGGATTGATTTCTCTTTCGTATGCCGATCCAGGTAGGATGTTTACTCTGTTTTATGCAAAGTTTTTAAAAAGTTTTTTTTTCATAAACCGCTGGAGTTCTCAAAGTAAATGTCGTAAAGACGAAAGTATGAGGTAATCACGAAAGTGACGTAATATAACGAAAGTAAGGTTATCACGAAAGTGACGTAATGTGTCGAGAGTGACGTAATATAACGAACGTAAGGTAATCACGAAAGTGACGTAATGTGGAAAGTGACGTAATATAACGAAAGTAAGGTAATCACGAAAGTGACGTAATGCGGAAAGTGGCGCAATGAGTTAAGTGAAGCAATGGCGAAAGTGACGCAGTGACAAGAGTGACGGAGTGAGGAAAGTGACGTAATAGCGGCATTGACAATGACATCCCACCAGAATTCGTTGCGCCCTGGATGTACCTTCTGTTTTCACGATAAGGGTGTCGTTAAGAGCGACCCACCAATTTTACTAATTGAACTTCGGTCTTACCTATTATGATTTTGGGCAAGTATTAGGGTTGACGAAAAATTTTAGCAACAGGTGTAAGGTTAGCGTTCATTTATAGACAGAAGAGTCCGGCTACAAAAACACAGATGGGTTTCCGAAACGATATTGTTACGTTATCAAATTCAAAAATACTTGACTAGATTTTTGGTATCGAAGATGTTTAAAAACTAGAGTTTCATCTAAGCGAAGTGATACACTACAAAATTTGTTGAAGTTCCTACATTGTTAATATTTATATAAATCAAAATCTTTAACGGATTATTGCGAATGATAAGTCAGCTAATAAACTAAACTGGGGAGGGGGAGGTGGAGGGGAGGGAGGGGGCTCTTAGTCTTCAAAGTGATAGGACTGGTCAACTGAAGACTGCGTGTAAAAATTCGAATTTGCACCTGTTCATGTTTTTGACGAGATCCACAGGAACCATTTTCAGAGAAAAAAATTAAAAAAAACTTTCCTATACAAAAGTGAAACTTTTCCAATTTATCGGGGGGGGGGGGGGGGGGTGGGGGGATGGTGGTGATGGAGGCAATATATATGTGACTGCTAACCTCTTGCAACACAATTCAATAATTCTCGTTGTTGTCCATCAGCCAACCTCTGGGGAAGGGTGATAAAGCAAATTTGCTGTATGGAGTTCCGACAGGCATCTGCTAATTTCACAGCCAGGTGCTAACGTCTTGACAAACACGTGTGGCTTTCTTGAAACAAAAACACGTGTTAATTTTCCAGCCAATGACAGATGTCAGTGTTACCCATGGCGAGGAGAACCAGGGGCGGAAGAATGGGGATTGTGTTAATTTTAGTTGATGGGTTACTTTCACATATAACACACAGCTTTTGTCGCACAGTTTGGGTGGATGCCAGGATGTGGTCGCACGTAAAAGTCGAGACAACGTCCTTTCTCCAACTTTGTTCAGTCGTCGGGAACCAGGCAAACCAATAATATCATATTATCACTCACCGGAAATGGCAGCCATGAGTAATCCTTCACAAAATAAATTTAACATGATGATTTAAACATAAGAATTTGAGAGACTCGAGTTTTGTCATCGCTTAGCGAAATACACATAAAAGTGACTTCTTGTACATTTTAACACACGGGTTGACCCAAGGGTGGATGTGGGGGTGGGGGTGGGGGGGGGGGGGACTTTGATGGAAGGCCGGCCATGGAATCCTAGGAATGTTGATTTCTCC
Source organism: Protula sp. h YS-2021 (assembly GCA_949752745.1). Lineage (NCBI taxonomy): Eukaryota > Metazoa > Annelida > Polychaeta > Sabellida > Serpulidae > Protula > Protula sp. h YS-2021. The sequence continues at coordinate 64,343,396 of OX457031.1, read as the reverse complement.
ATGTCTATACAGCTACCTTTCACAGCGCTTTTTTTGCCGACACAACTCAACGCCAACCCTCCGAGGCCAATCCAGCGTTGATCACCGATCGAACGTCAACCCAACGCTAATCATCCGACGTCAATCCGATGTTGATCACCCAAAGTCAATTCAACGTCGATCACCCGATGCCAATCCAACGTCGATCACCCGATGTCAATCCAATGCCAGAAAAAGAAGTTGTTTCCAATTTTATAGACAACCAAATCCCGACATTGATCCGACGTCTGCTCAACGTCACATGTTTACTGTCTGTTTTTCGGCGAAACAGTCAATGAAATTAGCATTCTGCCAGGTCTTTGTCAACAAAACAAAACACTGAATTTATTTATGAGAAAATCACTTCAACCAATTGAACAGAGACGATTCATCAGGAAGGGGGTTTTGAATAACGTCATCACTGTACACGGATCGGGTTACTATGGCAACCTACTATGCGTGTTTACATTGGGCAGATGAATCATTGATAACTGTTATCACTGTTCATTTTGTTCCCTCTTTATGCCTGATGTAATTTACATCTTGTGTGCTGTATATTAATGACCTTATGGTTTATTTACTAGGAAATGACAACATAGAGTATATATTTATAGTCTTTGTGAGCTGGTTGGAAAATTATCATAAATATTTATCACAGTTTTGTAGCTGTTTACAAAAAGAGAGAAGCCACAAGTATGTGCAGCCTGGGACACTCCTACACTGTGTTCTATGCGTGGAGGATTGGTCAACAGCCGCTATTTGGTTGCTATGGGAACGCACGAAAATGTAGGCATGGTGACCTGTTACCATTGTGTTGTCATGGTGACATCCGGGATGGGTGAGGTGGAAATGACTCCCACTCCCTTTTATTTCGAAACAGGAATGAAAATTGCGTAAAAGCAACAATTTCCCACTCCCTTTTATTTAGAAACAGGAATGAAAATTACGTAAAAGCAACAATTTAGAGAGAGAGAGAGAGAGAGAGAGAGAGAGAGAGAGAGAGAGAGAGAGAGAGAGAGAGAGAGAGAGAGAGAGAGAGAGAGAGAGAGAGAGAGATAAAAAAGAGAGAAAGACAGAGAAAGAGAGAGGAGGGAGAGGGAGGGCAAGATAAACAGGGAGGAGGGAGGGAGAGAGAGATTAAAAGCAAGAAAGAAGGAAAGAAAGAAGGAAAGAAAGAAAGAAAGAGAGAGAGGGTGAGCGAGACAAAAAGGGAGAGAGATAGAGAGAGAGGAGGGAGAGGGAGAGGAAGAGGGAGGGGGAGAGAGAGAAAAATGAAAGAAAAAGAGAGAGGAAAAAAGAGAGAAAGAGAAAAAAGACAGACAGACAGAGAAAGAGAGAGGAGGGAGAGGGAGGGCAAGATAGACAGGGAGGAGGGAGGGAGAGAGAGATTAAAAGAAAGAAAGAAAGAAAGAAGGAAAGAAAGAAAGAGAGAGAGAGAGAGAGAGAGAGAGAGGTGGGGGTTTGATAGGGAGAGATGAAAACCACGACTGTTGAATAGCTAACACGAGATATTAAAGCATTCAATATCGATATGACGTCAATAAAGTATCAGCGAAATTAAGTTGAATTTTAATAAATTACTGCTGGGATGTTCCAGGATTATTTTAGCACAAGTCTCTATAGATTTCTGGTCGACCGAGTTTATTTCCATCAGCACTGCTCCATAAATAGCCACCTAATGACGGCGGAAAGTAGCGGGCTAAATGACACCGCTGGGAATCATCCGTAATTCCATATGACGCGGAAAAGAACGAATCGAAACTTAATAACTTGCTATAAAGAGGCGACCATTTGATAACCAGGGCAGGGCGGGGGGGGGGGGGGGGGATGGGGGAGGGGGGGTTGGGGGTTGAGGCAGTTGGGTGATGAGGGGCCACACGTGAATGGGGCCTGGAGAAGACGATTCAGCTCCTCTCAACCCCCACCCCCCCGTTACTTATCCCACTTGAGTTGTGTTGATCTGTTATGGAAATTTGGCACCCATCTTGATATCTTTAGGATGTTTTTTTAGCTTTGAATCCATGTTTGTTTTCTACCTGGTGTTTCACTGAATTTCGTTGCCCCGGCGGCATGATTTCGTAGGCGGCCTTTTGGCATTAAGTGCCAGGGAAGGATTAATTTGTAGTCTCCTATAAAATGTGGCCACACAACTCGGGATTTTCTGAGAAGAGAATACACTGCTTTTTCATCTGTTAGTCGTGACGAAATGTCTCATTTACTCATTCTTGAACACAATGCTATTCCATTACAGTAAGTTCGTTGTGTCTTTTCACAAATTCTGCCAAAGACCTTGACCCCGGGGGTGAAAAAATGACCCGACTGAAATATCTTCATCTAGAAAATAGGAAGATAGCCAAACCATTTTAATATCAACTAGAAATTGGCTATTTTCTAAGGGAAATCCATTTTACCCATCGTCAAATCAAATTTTACCTTTCTATCAGTTATGTAGTCTACGGTTGATAGCAGATTGACACAGCTGAAATGGCGGAAGATGATTGGTTAGAATTCTTGTATGATTCTGTTAAAGAGAAACAACTGGTATAAATTTATTTTTATCAAATAATGCAATGAGTTGTTGACATTTTTTTACGCAGATAACACTCAAGCTGACAGTTCATAGAATTCGAGCATAATACACCATAATTGTGTCACTCTGTATTTTTTTCCTTTCAAATGAGCTGTCACTCATAATTAAAGGACAGCTTGTTAGATTTCCTGGAGGGATGGGGACGGGGTCGGAAAGGGGGAAGGGGTGGGTGGGGGGGAGGGGGGCTTGCTTATAATTTAAAAATGACAAGTTCAGTGAAGTGTGTGTCTTTTCATTAGTTGAAAAAATGCGCTCTGTTTTTATTTTAAATGACCAAATAATTAAACTTTATGACATTTTGATGCCTGTCAATATGCACAGATATAGGAGATAAGGGACAGTTCAATTACCGGTAGGAAATACAGTAAAACCTGGGTACACCGGACAACGGGGGGAACTGGCGGATTTTGTCCGGCATATAGAGATGTCCGGTATTTCAGGGGACATGTAAATCAATGGGGAAAAACGGGACTGAGAATTCTTGTCCAGAATGAGGTTTTAGTGTACTCTTCTGGAATTCTAAAACTAAAATGTAGATGCCAACTGTATCACTAATCACGGAAACTACAGTATTATAGGGGCGTATCCACGCTCGTTGCAAGAGCCGTCATTAATTAATAGATGTTGACTTGTGTTGAGTTGTCGTGAAGTGTTTTTTTAAACCACTAAGAAAATGTTGACTGTAAGGTCAACATTGTCGTAACCGACGAAACTTATCTTCGTGCTGGCTTGAATTAAGTCAACATGCTTAGTAGCATGACTCATGACATATCTGTTTACAGTGGTGGTCCGGTCAATATTGATTTGAAAATTGACCAATCAGATTAAAGAATTTAACCAAGTCATGTAGCTGTATTGGCTTTTGTTTGGTGACCTTTTAGTTCATGTTGACATTTCGTAAAAAATGATTAGCTTAGGTCAACGTTTACCAGGCGTTTAATGCTGAAGTGAAGTCAACACCTGTTTGTAGTCTATATTTTACGACACATATTGATAGTTTTTCCGACGTGAACAAAAAAAAAAAACCGCTTTGAATAGATACCCTCAGTAAAATAGAAGTCTGTTATGTATAAACACATATCAGATGTAGACAAAAAGTAGTCCTCCTCTTTCAATTAAAGTAGTATTTATCGCGGAATCCCCAGTTGCTCGGCGGAACAAAGAGGTCTGCTACACAACAAACCGAACGGCCGTAGAGGTTGGCTGTTGGACAACAACGACACTAATCAAGTTTTCCTTTGGACAAAAGTATGTAATGCAGACAGCGGTGCTCCCTTAAAAATAACGCAGTTAAAAAAAGAAGAAAAAATATTTCACATGAAAAGTACTGGCATCTATATTGGTTAGTATACATGGTGGTCTATGTCAAACCTAGGTTGTTCTAAAAATATAACAGATGACGTACTCCAAATATAATCAAACGGTCGGTCGTTGGGTGCAATTGGCTCTCATACAAAATCGAGTACTACCTCCCATGTGTTTTGTAGCAAAGTGAATAAAATAATGAGCAACTTTTTTCTGCTCCTTAAAAAAACAACAACAACAATAACAGCAGCAAAGAGGAGCAAAAATGTATCAGTTTTGTGTTGGATTGGTGCATCTCTCGTTATCAGATACGCGCCATATTGTGTAGATAAGGAGAGAAAATCATGTCCATCATATCTTTATTTGTTATCTTTATTTGCTATCTACTCTGGCTTTCATTTGGACAGAGCGTTGACTAAATAAATGATGAGACTGACTAAATACGGGCAATAAAAATCGAGGACCTTTGTGAGTAATTAAATGTGGTTTTCTTGAAGAAAAAAATAACAACAACAACAATCTGCAAAACATTAAAATCCAATTTAATTCGGATATGTGCATTGTTGAGGGAAACAGTTGCTTTTGTTTTTTACTTTTGTTTAAAATAATCTGCAGTGGAAAATGATGAGTTACGTGTATAAGTAATCAACCACCGACCACAGAATCGCAACTACCAAATCTTAACCACTAAATCGCAACTATAGAATCTTAACTACGAAGTGTTAGCTTAACAGCAAAATTGCTATCTTTGTAGTTGGAGAAATTGAAGAATAAGAATATTCAACTAGAACATACAGACAGAATATACAAATGGAATATACAGATAGAATATACAGCTAGAATATACAGATAGAATATACAGACAGAATATACAGATAGAATATACGATGAACTTAGTTATTTTCTTGTGTGGATTTGTCGGTTTAGTTGACAGCACCTCAGGTAATTCATATATCTTCTTCTTCTTCTTCTTCTTGTTATTATTATTATTATTATTATTATTATTATTATTATTATTATTATTATTATTATTATTATTATTATTATTATTAATGTTATTATAATTATTGCTATTATTATTGTTATTAATATCATTTTATTACGATTATTATCACTATTGTCTTCGTCGTCTTCTTCTTCTTCTCATTGTTACTGTTGTTACTATTATTAGCATTAGTATTACGACTATTGTCATAGGCGATATTTGCCCCGTTATGTGTGCGAAGAGGACATGTAGTAGATCCGGTTAACATTCCAATATCGACACAACGTCGATTTGAGGTTCCGAGCAGACCCGACGAAATCACAACATTAACTCAGGCTGTACTTTGGTTGTGATTGGTTGCGATCAACATCTTACCAACATCTTTTTTCTTTTGTATAACGCTGAATAGATGTTGGTTAAGCAACGTTATTTAGACGTTGCTTTTCGTCGCAACCAAAATGAAACATTATCCGACGTCTTATCAACGTATTTGGTGCAAAGTTGAAATGACGTCGGAAAATCGATGTTTGAAAATGTCCAAAAATTGACGTCGGACTCACCACTTAATGGCGTTGGGAGACAGACATTGTTTCGACTTCAATTTACAACATTTACGCAACGTTGATCAAACGTCGGATAATCGACGTCTTTCAAAGTCGAAAGGTAAACATTGTTTCGACTGCCATAAACAACTGAAATCCGATGCTGATTTGACGTCGGATGTGACGCCTATCTAACGTTGATTTAACGTTGTGATATACTTAGGAACTTTAGAACGCAACACAGTATTTTTATTTTTTCAATTTGTTAAGTTATAATTCCAAATAGGCAGCCAACTTATTAAGCTAAGGTCACGCTTCAGTGCCTGGCTACACCTTTCTGTGTAGCGGTATCAATGTGTGAATTCTGAGTTAATTGTGGCCTATGCAATATGAGGCTCTGTGACCTGACTGATGCGGACTATTGCTTTAAAAACAATATTGCTGTGCACTATTGACAAAGAAAAATCTACTTGAAAAAGTCCTATACAACACGGAAGTTACGATTCCGTGACTTTTCGAAAACGAGAGGTTACAGGCTTTGGGTATGTTGATGGTTGTGATTCGCGTACAGCGGTGGTCAGACGGTTTGGTGTTGCCAATTGAACAATTCTTCGTCTTGTAAGATGCTTCGAGGAAACCGGATCGACGCGCGATCACCACAGACCAGGCCAGCCGCGGAGTAACGACCGTGCATCAGGATCGTGAAAATCGATTGCCACGCCTCTCAATAGATTTCAAAGTGCTGTGCCTGCAGCGGCTGTTACGTCGGGCAGACACAACCCGCGAAATCAGCGCAAAGACCGTGTTGCGACGTCTTCGTGATCGCAACATTCTGCCATACCGCGCCTATGTTGGATCTGTGTTGGATAACCGTAGACAGTCTGTAAGGCGTCAGTAGGCACAAAACCACACAGTCAGACTTTGGCAACGTCACAATTGGAACCGCGTTGTGTTTAGCGATGAGTCACGTTTTCTAGTATTCTACAATTATGCACGGCAACGTGTATACCGACGAGTAGGGGAACGATATCACCATGGATGTGTCCGCGAGATCGACAGATTCGGAGGTGGTAGTACCATGGTGTGGGGAGCGATAAAGTTCGGATGGAAATCACGGCTCCTAATTATTGACGGCACTCTTAAACACTGTGTTACAAGGGGAAGCTGTGCCTTATTTCAACCAAAATCTTGGTGCAGTATTCATGGATGATAATGCACGTAGCCGCTATTTGTCGGGATAAGTGACGCGCCAACAACATTAACATTCTACAGTGGCCGACTTACTCCTCCGACGTGAATACCATTGAACACTTGTGGGATATCCTCGATCGAAGAATTCACACGCGTATGCCGCAACCCCAGACGCATGCAGCATTGCGCCAAGTCTTGATCGAGGAATGGAATCGGATACCACAGTGGCGTATCAACAGGCTCATCACGCACATGCCCAGGCGGATAAATGCCCTTACAAACGCGCGAAGTGCCCACACGCGTTACTAAACATTTCAAATGTCTTCTAGTCCAAATTTGTGTGGCGAAGTTTTGAAATGAGCAAGACATTTTGTTCAATGGCGGCAGTTACAACCAGTGTTCAAGAAACAATTCGTGTACTCAGGGAAGGACTTACATAGCTCTTAATTTGAAAAATTTAATAAAATAGGTACAGTACATATTGCTATATGATTTTTATTTTTCACTGTTGCGTTTTTTAATGTCCTTATGTATATTTACTAGGGAGGAGTGGGAGTGTAGTCCCGCATTGTCACTGGCATGGGTGCAAAGGGGCGTATCCTGACACGTGCTGTCTGTGATCGACATCCCCCTCTCCATCAACCACCCATCCACCCACTCCTGAACAAATATCCGATATAAAGGAACCCAAATCCCCTGTTAGCAAGAGCAGTGGTCATCCTTGCCAATGTGTTTGTGGTAACAGAAATGCGTCATTAAAATACACGTAAATTGTATGCTGTTGAATCAGCGTTTTAAAATGATTTATAATCACTATGTTGGTGGCCATAGAAACGTCAATAGCCCACATAAACATTGTCCTTGGACAAAGAGTATAAACAAATACACTGTCTTTGACTTGGAATAGTTCATGCGGGTTGTTCCGTCGTTCATGATTTTTTATCAACTGTTTGAGCTCGCCTCCGCCGCCAAACTTTAGTGAAGAGTTTGTATATTGGAACCGAATTTGGTAGGGTTTTGAAAAAAGGCGGACTCTGGTGCCAGTTTGGAATAAATCCATGATCCCACTCTTCTTCTTCTTCTTTTTCTTCTTCTTGATTCAGCTGTATCACTAAAAAATTAGATGGACTTATTTTGTTAAACAGGAGACAAATTTATTAATTCACTTTCGGACATTCTGGTTGCTAACGGAGCAGTTTACGGAATCAATTAGCTGTACAGTTAACATTTGTGAATACAGTGACTGGGCGCTACACCTGAAAACCGGAAATTGGACCCCTCCTCCCTTGAGAATGGACGGAAAAGGTCCGATTTCCGTGGTGGTCCGATCCCAGAGTGGTCCGATTTCCGAGATGGTCCGATCCTGGGGTTTGAGTAAAAAATGGACACCATGGAACCTCGCTTTCACGACAAATTTTTGGTGTCATTTGTCTTAAGAAACAGTTGAACTATGTCCGAAAGTGTATATCTGTTTGTGGGTCTGTCCGTGTGTCTGTGTGTCTGTGTGCATTTTCAATACACTTTTGCAAGAGTGTGGGAATATGATTTGCTTAAGAAACATAAGAATGGAAAGAAAACAGGCCAATACAATGGCTTTATAATTAAAAAAAAAAAAAAAAAAAAAAAAAAAAAAAAAAAAAAACATAGTCAATTACATTTCTGGATGCGTGAGGAAGACTTATTAAAAACACTCTTGATGTACCCTTGCACAAGGCAGATTTAAGAACTAATCTCAATGGCAATGGGTTTTATATCAAATCCTACTGGGGGAGGGGGAGGGGGGTCGGCGCGGGAGAGGGGGGTGGAGGGAGTAGGGAGGGGTCGGCGGGGGGTGGGGGAGGCGGTAGGGAGGAGTTCCGTTGCAAGAGGGAGATTTTACAGTGAATTGTCTCGGAATGTTCTATACAATAGTATCCATTTTGCACAAACACACCTGGATTTTGCAGTTATTTATTGGAATA